>JARVGQ010000116.1:7407764-7428908 GCA_031762355.1 Hypsolebias martinsi | reverse complement strand
ACTGTTTATATACATACTGTATTTACTATTTTCCTTACTTATTCGATTAAGTTTACGTATAGTAGTTTTACTACAAACAGTAAAAAAAAAAATAAACTTGTTCTGACTGATACAACCTAAAATAAATTGATCAACATCCGTGTAAAAAGTACTTAGATGTACTGAAAACACAAAAACGTTAAAGGTTAATTGGTTGTAGAAGGTAGCTAAGCTAATTAAACGCTAATTAGCTGTGTTAGCTTAGCCGTTAGCTAACGTTCCTTTTAACCCCCACAGCTCCAAGTCAACGGGAACTCACGCGATGTCGAACATGAACGCACCAGGATGAGTGATGTGCACGACACGCCTTCAACAGACTGGTTTCCAGTGAGGCAGTGGGTGTTGCTCTCCAGCTGCTACAAGTCAAGCCTGAAGTTTGGCTTTTCACTTCACGGTTATGCTCACGCAGCGCTGCGGGGAGGAGGAACCACTGCGCTGTCAACTCGTCCGCTTCGCTTCTTTCCGGACGCTCGACGGTTTCTTTCTTTCCGATGACCTCCTTTATCTCAGCCTGGATTTGGAGCGAGAGGTTCTGGCTTCCAGAGAATGTGTCCTGGGCTGACGTGGAGCGGCCGCCGGCCGGAGCGGAGTACCCGGACCTGCGGCGCATCATGCTGAGCGCGCTGCCGCTGGCCGCCGCCGTGCTGCTCCTCAGGCGGCTGTTCGAGAGGTGACGCTCCTGCTTGTTCTTTACTTTACTTTGTTTGTGCTTTTTCTGTCTCCGTCCTGCTGCGGAAACCCGTTTCTGCGACTCTTGTGATTTCTACATAAAAGACAGCTGCAACATTTTTGAGAAGTGAGCTCAGCGTCTTGAAGTCGTCGACTTGTTGTTTCCAGCGGCGTCACACACACACACAGTTCATTTAAACAAAGTGGTTCAGGTTGTTTGAATTAACTTCATGTCAGCGGGCTTTTAAATTGACGCACTCAAAAAGACTTTTCTGACACCAAACTTGCTCTGCTGGGTTTTTATTTTTAGATTTATAGCTCCAGGGAAGAGAAATGTCATCATCATCATCATCACAGGAAGCAGCGCGTCTTCTTCCTCAATTCTACAAGAAGTCAACATTTTACAGCAACACAGAGCACGCGCTGTAAAACGTGCCCAGCCCACTCTCTGCTGCCCTTTTTTTAATGTATTCATCTAAAATGTTTTAATAGAAGCAGCAGAAAGCTGTAAATGTTGCAGAACATTTAATAAACAATCAGCTCAAACATGAGCTTGTGACACACATTAGGATTTTGGGCCTTCCTTCCAAGCTCATGTTTCTCATACGTCACATGACAGGCCATCACACTTTGTTTGGACTAGGTGCTACATTCTCCAGGAATTTTAACTCTTCAGTGCCCCCCACCAAATTAAAGCTTGTGCGACGCTCTCAGCTCTAGCAAACTGTAACGGAAGCCATTCTGTGTCTCTGATCATTTAAATCTGTCTTTACGAGTGTTCCCAGCCGTCTCTTCTCTCTCCTCTGTGTACACAGGCTGGTGGCCAAGCCCTGTGCCCACATACTTCAGATTCAGGAGGGAGTGCCTCGGCGAGCTCAGCCCAACGCTGTCCTGGAGAGGCTCTATCTGTCCAACACGGTACATACAGCCCGTGTTTGCTCTGGAGCTCGTTCTTTGTTCATGTACACACCGCACAAAGTTGTGCACACATTGGTGCACGCCAGACCCAGGTGTAATGATGTGTTCACAGGCTGGAATTTCCTGTTTTTGGATTTGTGGTTTTGCTAACACGCATCGGAGGGGGAAAAAAAAAACACATTTAACTACAGCCCTGTTTTGTCCTCCTTAGTGTCCAGACAGTAAACAGCTGGAGGGGCTCTCCAAGCAGCTGGACTGGGATGAACGAAAAATACAGAGATGGTTCCGTGTCCGTCGGAACCAAGACAGGCCCAGCATGCAGAAAAAGTTCTGTGAGAGCATGTAAGTCACTGCATTGTTTTAAAACACTGGTGTTTACAACGCAGCAGTGTGTGCAGACATTTTCAGACTAAATCCTTGAAGTGGCCTGCTGAAGGAAGAGAGGACCGTGTGTGTCTGAAGTGGACTACGTGATAACAGCTGCACTGTAAACAAAGGGCACTGAAGGGATCGAACAGCAGGGATGAGCCCAGACTGTTGTCTGGATACGCTGTTCGTTCCTTACTTGGATTTTAATATTTTTATAAAAACAATGTTTACAAATATGTGTGTAAAATTACAGTTTTAGCTTGTGCTGGATACTGCTGCAGCTTCTGGAGGCTTGGAAGCCCGAGTGTCACATCATTTTTAGGAAACAATATTATT
The DNA here is from genome assembly GCA_031762355.1 of Hypsolebias martinsi. Classification (NCBI taxonomy): domain Eukaryota; kingdom Metazoa; phylum Chordata; class Actinopteri; order Cyprinodontiformes; family Rivulidae; genus Hypsolebias; species Hypsolebias martinsi. The sequence goes on along the minus strand of JARVGQ010000116.1, from coordinate 7,426,577 downwards.
TTAAATAACAAGAAAGACATTCAAAATAAAAATGATAGATTTATAATAAAAAAAAATTTAATTTGCCCAGTGACCTAGAAATAGTGCAAAATGTTTTTAAACTGGGTTTTAAAACTTCATTTAAACATGCTTTGTTCATCTAGACTTTGGATTTAAAAAGCCAAACTGTTCAAATAATAATCAGAAATTTGTTTTTGAGTTTTGTGTTTGCATTGATGCATGAATGTCAATTCCATTCACACTTGAAGACTCACTGATTTGTTGGTCAACAAGTTAAACCAATTTCTGCCATGTCTGTAAGTAGTTAGCATTGGTTATGCATAAATGCAACTACTGTATTTTCCACCGTACACGTCGCACCACCCTAAAAGTGGCATCAGTCCAAATAATGTCTAATAAAGTGGAAAAATCCATAAATATGTTGCTTCTATTATGCATCACTGCTGACAACCTGGAATTGTGGGTTGGTGTTGTAACAAAAATTGATCGGCTGCCAAATAGTGGCCACGGGAGTGTGCACAGGAGGACTGTCACAAGAATTTAACAAGAATAACACTTAAAAACAATTATTTGTTCGCTTGACATTATACAAAGTAGTAAAAAGTAGTAAAGTTGTGTCTCATTTGAACTTTTACTTATTAAATGCACTTTAATAATCAAATTAGCTGCATTTCACCGGGATGGCGCAGTGAAATGAAGCTGATTTGACGGTTGCTCCAGGCAGCTGGACAAAGATGGCAGGTTGAGGCAAGCTGTTTGTGTCATTAATAGCCACTTTTACCTATTACATGACACAACAACATGCCCAACTACTCAAGTGCCATCTGGTGGCTGAAAATGGTAGTGTTCATTATTTTCAATGTCAGAATGAATGAAGTTCATTTCTCAGCCAAAAATTGGTTTAAAAAAATGGGAAAAAAATCGATTTAGGCGTATCAGTCGCAGGGCATATAAATTATGCAAAAGAAAAAAAAAACTTATAGGCCAAAAAATACGGTATGCCAAGAGTCAGGCACATTTTTTGGGCAGCACAACTTTTATTAGGTCCGTTTCAGAGATGGCTTTTCACAGCAGGGGGTTTGTTTTTAGATAAACCCTAAAGGAAGCTGATCAGAATGTTGTTCTGACTTTTACAAGAACATTATCATATTTACCGGAGTGAACTTTACATTTTTAATTCGTTTAGGGCTTTGTATTGCATATGTAATTGTTTAAATTGAAAATGTTACTTTTAGAGAACATAATTCATTGCAGACTTTCTAACAAAACAAATATCTAACTGGTAGGATAGACTGATTTGCTGTTTGCTAACGGGCCAAAATCAGTCAAATGAATTGGCTTCATAAATCACCCATCAGTTGCCCTGATTTATAAAGCTTTGTTTCAGCCATCAGAAAACTCAAATCAGTGTACTTTTAGTATAAAAAATATATTTTAAATACCCAAACAATGAGTTATGTGAGCAACAAACCCTCCAAAGTTATTGTGCTGCGGATACAAACAAGTAAATATCTGCCATTAAACTGTTCCCTCCTGGCTTGTTGGGGGGCATTACATTTATAAAGTTCAGTTGTTGCATATTATAGTATCTCTCACATTTCCTTAAATATTTTTACAGGCAGTCAGACTTCCCATTTTGGATATCCACTTACGTTTTCTTCTCATTACGGCTGACGTGAAAGATTTAAAATAAATGTTTTAAACTGCTTTTTAAACGAGATCCAGATCAATAAAGAATTCTCTGTGGCCTTTTTTTGTCCCCCGTCATGGAGTTGAAAAGGGGGAGTTGGAAATGTCCTCCATTCGACTATTTGTGAATGTTATGAGGGTGATAACTTCCATTTTGGTGTCTGGGTCCATCTAGGAATAAGAAAATGTTTGTTGAAAATTGGGTTGCCACATCCAAATTCAAAATGGCTGCCACCATACGTAAACCTTGTGAGCTGGATAACTGGAAAAATAAGCAATGGACCAACTTGCTTTCTGGTGTGCGGCTGCTTCTAGGCAGGAAACATTGCTTTCTAGTTTTTACATTGCTTAATTGTAGTTTCCTGAAATTATTGGGGTGGTCTGCAGTGGGGTAGCTAAAGATTAATCTATGACAGTGTTGCCAGATCTCACGATAGAAGCAAACAACCAGCTCTATGAAAACAAGCCCAGCTGGCAACCCACCACATTGTGTAAAACAGAGGCTGTTTCTAAACAGTATAAACGTACATTTATTATGGCATTACACATAAACAACAGCAAAATTATGCTGAATGCTTTGAATAACATACTTTTAAGCTCTAATAAAAAAAAAAAAAATTTGCATATGTAATTTTTTTCTACATATTAAAAAAAAAAAAACATCCTGACATCTGCGTGTGAGTGGAGCCTCCTAGTGGGGTCGGCCACAGTATGAGTGTTTGGGGTGTGCGTACACAGACGTCTGATTATGTCTATGTGTGCGCCTGTCACCTCGCCAACTTGGGCGGGAGCGATAAACAGGAAATGGGGGCGTGGTAAGGACAACCTACCTACTACCACTCGTCTTTTGCGTTATTGTGCGGAGCTGGGAGATAATCAACTAGTTTCGCTTGGAAAGAAAGTCAAGCCCAAATAAGCAACTTCACGTTCAAAACTGACTTTAGAAAAAAAAAAGACTTTAGAAAAAAAACAAGCCCAAAGTCGCTTTTAATAAGTGGACTTAACAACTATGGTAGCCACGGCCACCATTGGCCACCCACTGTCTCCGCCAGTACACCTGGTGGTAGATAAAATTGCTTCCCTAGCTCACTCCATTACTCTGCGCTGCCTTACACAAGAAAATTAAAACCTCCCTCTCTCCTACACAGTATAACTCCTACACACTTGAATATCTTGCACCAACAACATTAAGGTTTACCAGCATTGCCTGTTTAATTCCAGTCCAGAAAAACATGCATCTTCAAAACTACCAACATTCACTACTGAAATCCTTCAGCGACGGGGGACACCGGTGTACTGCTGGTTTATACTGTGTGATCATCACATCACAATGTGAATTAATCTTTACAGAAAATGTGAACCAAATTTTAAAAAAAAAGTGCAGTGTGTCTTTATTTTATATTCATTAAAATAATGTACAGTAATGTGTTTATATTTTGGTTCACAGGGAAAAGTAAGATCTCTAACCGTGTGTTCCTCTTACTGCAGGTGGCGATTCACATTTTACTTGGTGATTTTTATCTACTCTATAAGCTATCTGTGGGTGGTAAGTTCAACTACTTCCTGTTAAGTTTGTTTTTAAATGGTGATATTGTTGCATTCAATTGGTTTCTAAGATGAACTGATACTGTATTTAGAGATGAATATCTTTGTTTCCCTGAGTAAATGGTTTGATTTGTATCTGTTAGTCACCGTGGATGTGGGATATCAGACAGTGTTGGCACAACTATCCACTTCAGGTACAAATGAGTTACAGTATTTTGTTTTGAAATAAGGGAATATGTATCCTGTTCTGCAGCATAGTTTTCTGATGTTACCCTTTTATATTTAAATCAATAAGGCAGCACTTTTGTCTAAGGTGTGTTTCTTTCTTTCAACACATAGCCTCTGGCTCCTGGACAGTACAGTCATTATGTTGCTGAGCTGGCTTTCTACTGGTCTCTGATGTTTTCCCAGTTTACAGACATTAAACGGAAGGTGAGTCCCAAGCGTTTAAACCAACATTATTGTGCTTCCCCTTGTTACTCTAACTGAACATGCACTTCTTGTTGGACCAGAACAGAACCGTTTTGCCCAGTTTGTCGTGTTTGGCTTGTTTTATATCCTTTAACTCCTTACCTAACATATGTCACAACCATTGCTTCACAGCTAGTAATCGTTTTAGTGAAATGAGTCAGACGAGCAGCATTGACACATTTGGATATGCACTTTGACAAAAAGGGAAATCACAACATTTTATGTGGAAGTTGTTGACTTCCACCATCTTTTGCACTACAGTGATGCATTCTCTGTCAGTTGGTTGGTTATTAAATCAGAGATTTGTCTGTAGGTTTATTAGCAAACACTAGCCTTATTCATATGTTTATTTAAGGGAAGTATTTTTTTAATGGTATAATTCTTGTCTAGAGGTCATATCTTGGCACATTCAGTCCAGTTGTAGATGCATTCACTGTTGCAGAAGTTACCCTGTGATGAAACCAGGTTTTATTTTATTTTTTAAACTCTTTAGTCGTCTGTTGGGTGGAAACTTTAGCTGCAGGTACTCAAAAACAAATATCAAGCTGCTTAAAATCTATGTGATTCTTAATTGTGTTCACAACAGAATGGTTTAGTTCAAACGATCTTAAGATGATGCCTATTTGTAGAAAAACTACAGAAGTCTGGTTCACACTGACAATAGATGAAGCAAATCATCAAACAAGTTTTTATTTATTTTTATCAGACATGACAAACTAAACTATTTTATTTATCCAAGATGGCCGCGCTCAGCTGAGTCGCAGCTTCACAGACTCTCGGTGAACTTGATCTTTTTTGTTCCTGTTGTTTTAACTTTATTTTGCACCTACACTACACATCCACAGTACGGGTATGACCGCGACGCACTTGTGGAGTTTTCTGTGTCATTGTCTTGCCATCCTGCTATCGTGGTTCAGTCCTTCCAGCCTCAGGCTCAGGCCTGTCATGGCGGCTGTCTCCATGATCCTCCATCTGCCTGCACGGATCAAACTTCCATTTGGTTAGGCATGGAAACCTGGATGTTCTCTGTCTGCCGGACCTGGTTCTGGAGGGCTGTCTGTGAGGGCAGCTGCTTCGGTCATTGTTACCATCAGGCTGCTGACAGGACCTGTAAACTAGACCTGCTAATGCTAATCCTCCGTCTGTCTGATCCAGGGGTGTCAAACCCACTTACAAAAGGGGCCAAAATTAAAACCTTTTTCAAACTAAGGGCCGGTTTCAGAATCTACATTAACTCAAGTTAGATACCAAACAACTTTTCTTGGTTGCAGGATTGGTCTCATTTGGCGTTTTCTCTTGCACTTTTGACATCATAATCAAAGATTACTGAAAAAATTAGTGATAAAAGTATTTTACTTTTAAAATAACTTCTTGGGGGCCAGATAAGATGTCAACTAGGGCCACATTTGCCCCTCGGGCCTTGAGTTTGACACATATGGTCTGATCGGACCGAACTCTGCGGACCCCGCTTGGTTCTGCGGGGGAACCTTGGATGATCTCTGTCTGCTGGACCCAGTTCTGGAGGGCAGTCTGGGAGGCAGCTGCTGCGATCATTATCATCACGCTGCTGAAGGGACCTGCTAACGAGACCTGCTAACGCTGCTAACAACACCATGCCGCTAACTGAACCATACCGCTAACAGCACCATGGTGCCAAGTTGCCAACTGGACCATGCTGCTAAGAGAAACTTCACCATCATCAGAACCACTCTGCCAACAGGACCATGCTGCTGTAGATGTATTTCTTTTTCACTTTTGGCACCTTATTTATGTATTTTTGTTGCATGCTTTGAATAAATCCTAGCTTACGTTAGTTTAATTTATGTTAGTGCTCGCATTAGGTGTGTAAATCATAGATGAATAGAACCTATGAGAATTGTGCTGCTGCTGTTCGGTGTATTGTTGTGCACTATTAGTGACTGGTATATATCTTAGATCTTTGTGTACTGTTGGGTGTTCATTTAGCTTATATCTGACTTTATATCTCAGATCCTTATTTACTGTTTCTTTTTACACTTTATATTTTTGCTATTGTTTGATGTAATCTTTACTTAAGAAACATAACCATGACTCAGGAATCCTAGCCAACTATAGACCTATATCGAATCTAACTTGCATCTAAAAAAATCTAGAGAAAATGGTTTCAGGTCAGTTACTTGAACATCTACAAAGAAATAAAATGTTTGAAAAGTTACAGAAACTGCACTAGTAAAAGTCATTAATGATATTCTCATTGCCTCTGACAGTGGACTTGTGTTTATACTGGTCCTGTTAGGCCTCAGTGCTGCATTTGATAACAGTTGATCACAATATTTTACCACAGAGGCTCAAATATGATATTGGGGTTACAGGAACAGCTCTAAATTAGTTTAAATCACATCTATCTGATAGACTGCAATTTGTAAATGTAAATAATCAATCCATCATACACCAAAGTTAGTCATGGAGTTCCTCAAGGTTCAGTGCTTGAACCAATACTCTTTACCTTGTATTTGCTTCCACTGGGTAATGTTATTAAACAGCATGGGATACATTTTCATTGTTATGCTGATGACACACAGTTATATTTGTCCATTAAACCCAATGAATCCAATCAGTTACTTAGACTACAAGCATGTCTCAAAGACATAAAAACCTGGATGACCCTTAATATTCTCCTTTTGAACACAGACAAGACTGAGGTTTTAGTTTTTGGACCTGAGCACCTTAGGAATGAATTTTTCAGTCTTTTGCCCTCCTTAGATGGCACTAATCTGGCCTCCAGCTCTAATGTTAAAAATCTTGGTGTTATTTTTGTTCAGGACATGTCTTTTATCCCCCGACATTAAAAACATTACTAGAACTGCCTTCTTCCAACTGGGTTAAGCAATATTAGTAAAATTAGAAACATCTTATCTAAAAATGATGCAGAAAAACTTTTTCATGCATTTGTCATGCCTAGACTGGACTATTGCAATGGTTTGTTATCTGGGTGTCCAAATACTTCTTTAAAACATCTTCTGTTGGTCCAAAATGCTGCTGCCAGAGTCTTGACTGGAGTTAGAAGGAGAGATCACATGTCTCCAGTTTTAGTTTCTCTCTATTGGCTCCCTGTCAAATCCAGAATAGAATTCAAAATTTTACTTCTAACTTACAAAGCTGTCAACAACCTAGCTCCATCTTATATTACAGATCTTATTCTTCCATATTTTCCTAACAGAGCACTTCGTTCTCAGGCTGCAGGTTTACTTGTGATTCTTAGAGTTTTCAAAAACAGAATAGGAGGCAAAGCTTTCAGTTATCAGGCTCCTCTCTTGTGGTACCAACGTCCAATCTCTGTCCGTGAGGCTGACACATTGTCCAGTTTTAAAACTAGACTCAAGATTTTCCTTTTTGTTAAATTCTATAGTTAGGGTCGGCTTGGGTTTCCTGAGCAGTCCCTTAGTTATGCTGCTATAGGCTTAGACTGCTGGAGGACAAACTGACCACACTTTTCACTCTGCTACTGTCTTTACTTACTCTGCTCAACCTGTTTTGTATTTGTCTTTTTTTTCTATCCTTAAAATGTGTTTTTGTCTTTCAGGTTCACCTGCATCTACATCTGGACCTGCCTTTCTGTGTTTGTTTCCCTCTTTTTCCTGCCTTCTCAAACCAGCCAGTCAAAGCAGATGGTTGCTTGTCCGGAGTCTAGTTCTGCTGGAGGTTTTTTTCCTTTTAAAAAGGAGTTTTTCATTTCTACTATTGCCAATGTTCTTGCTCAGGATGGGAGAATGCGACAAAGTAATTATTCAACGAGTCTGCTGGCTTCCATAGATAGAGAACTTTACCAACTGGCTTTTCAACAGTATAGTTACTAAACATACTGAAGCCTTCAGTTTCTGCAACACTTTCATCAACTAATCATAACAAAATGCGGTTCAAAAATAAATTATATTTACTTTATATAGCAGGTCCTGCTAATGCTAGTTTTAAATTTAAACTGCTGTCAGTTTCAGACTGTGTTGTTTTATCACCAGAAAGTGCTACAATGGTTTGCTGCTGCTTTGTGCTGGTAAATGACCAGAGAAAGTGCTCGTTAGCTCATCAGTCCTGTCATAAATTAATTGAGCATACAAGTGGCATACTATTAATTGTTTGAAACTTTCACATAGAAAGCCACTTTCAAAAAGCTGAAATATCTTCTGAACTGATGGTGACCTCTGACCTGATCTGGCTGCTGGCCAGTGGCAGGATGTTGTAAGGTTCCTGGGGGTTCAGAGCACTGCTCCGTGAAGTAAACTGCTTCTCTGACCCAGTAAGCAAACCCAGCAGCACCTGAAAGGCACAGTCATCAACAGTACATCAGCAGCATCTTCACTCATAACGTTTCTATAAACAACGTCAGCTGCGATTTTCATCTTTCCTCAATGTGTTGTCGTGTGGCTGCAACGTACCGAGGTCCTCTGTGACAGGCGGCTGAGATTGGCGTTCAGCAGGGGGGTGAACACATCCAGGTCAAAGGGGTCAATGAAACTTTCCAACCAATCACAAATCTCATGGAATCTAGAAGATATGTGGCCCAACATAAAAAAAAAAAAACAAATCAAAACTCAAACTTATTGCTAACAATCAAGCATTAACGTAGAAAACTGCAGGAAAGTGCCACTTTGTTGAATGATCCATCCATCCATACCTCCATTCATCATCTTCCGCTTGTTCCAAAATCGGGTTTTGGGGGCAGCAGCTTGAGCAGAGTGGTCAGTTCAATTCAATTCAGTTCATTTATATAATGGACTCCACTTATATAGCGCTATCTTATCAAGATACTCAAAGCTTGTTACAACACAATCTGTGCCATCATTTACCCATTCATACAACTCTCTACTATTTATGTACAGAGACTAATCAGAGCTTTATCACATTCATACACTGATGGCACACACAATGGAGGCAATGAAGGGTTCAGTGTCTTGCCCAAGGACACTTCAGCATATGACTGCTAGTGGAATCAAACCCCACAACTCCCCAAGAGAAGACGACTGCTCCAAGGACTCAACCACAGCTGCCCCCACCCACAAACCTGAGACTGAGTCTCATGCTCTATTGGCTGAGATATTGGTGCAAAACCCAGAAATACTTGAACTCCTCCACTTGAGGCAGAATCTCACCTTTGACCCAAAGAAAGCATTCTAACCTTTTCCAACTGAGGACCATGGCCTCAGATTTGGAGGTGCTGAGTCTCATCCCAGCCACTTCACACTCGGCTGTGAACTGCTCCAGTAAGAGCTGAAGATGATGCCAACTAGGGCTAGGCCATATCATATCGTTCACAATGATACCATTAAAAAAAGCTTGCACGGGATAATAAATGATATTATGATATGCTAGAACCGAGCGCGCCGAACGACCAAACCGAACTGCGCACCCCTCCCTCCACCTGTCGGTACCGGTGTAACGCTAATTAGTTGCACGCAATACTAGCTAGCTAAAAAGCTAAAAACAAACAACGTGCGGCTCAGCTGTCTATCCACCCAGCTCTAAACTGCAGGTACAGACCACTCAACTCCCTTGCCCCACCCCGCTCTAAGCTGCCGGTGCAGGCGCAGCTCATCTTTTTTCTCTCCCCCACCCCACTCTGGACTGCCGGTGCGGGTCCCCCTCACTCTAAACTGTCGGTACAAACACATGCAGGGCTGTCTCTTATTAGTTCCACAGTCGGTCCATCCATAGACCAAGAAAAGATGCAGGTGATCAGAGACAGAGCATCAGAGAAATAAATCATTCCTGCAGGAACAGATGAAGATGAAACACCAACAAGCTTCAGGGTCAGTTGATCACCTTGTTACAAGTTCTGGAAGTTACAGCTCATTTAAAAGCAACATATACTGTACATGTATTTTGTTGTATGTTACATTTAACAAATCTTAAGCTTCATTTTATTCAGTTATTTTGGGAAACTTCACCTGCACTTTAGTTTTTGTGGTGGATTTTGTTGATCTATGTTTTGTGCAGACTTTTTCAATCTAAATAACAGAAGGACAATTTTTATTTTTATACTTTGAGACTGAATACTTTACTATATAAAGTAATTTCAGTAAAATTAACCCTTGTTTTTTTGTTTTTATATAATACTGCAAAGCAACACTACGTTAATTTTGTCAAATGAATAACTATGATTTCTGTTTTTTTTCTTTTTTTTGTTTTATCACAAAATTTACTGTTATCGTCAGAATGCTCTGAAATATCAGGATATTATATTTGAGCCATATCGCCCACCCCTAACGCCAGCAGGACCACATCATCTGCAAAGAGCAGAGATGGAATCCTGAGGCCAACGAACATGACTCCCTCAACCCCCTGTTGCACCGAGAAATTTTATCCATAAAAGTTATGAACAGAATCTGTGACAACAGGCAGCCCTGGTGGAGTCCCACTCCCAACCTGAAGGGGTCTGACTTACTACCGGCAATGCGACGGCCAGTACAGAACCCATATTGTTCCTCCTGGATCTGAGGGGCAACTAACGATCTGACTCACTTCTCCAGTACCCCTTTACCAGAGAGGATAAGGAGAGTAATGCCTCTATAATTGGAGCACACCCTCCAGCACGCAACAATGTCAGTGTGCCAATCCAGTGCCACTGCCGCCCCCAATGTCCACGCAATGATGCAAGGCCCCACAACATCCAAAGCCTTAAGGCAGTGATGAGTCTAGGGCTGAGTACCAAACTTTGGTTCTTTTATGGTACCGACCGAACTACTTCGGTCGGTATATGTATCAAAATATGCCTCGTTTTTAGGTGTCAAGTTTTGGTGGTTGGCTGTAACGTTTCACGTTTTCAACCATGTAAATTTACAGTCAATGCCAGTGCTGCAACGCAGGAAAAAAAAAAGGAAAAACACATAATTGGTTACGCCCACAGATGGGGCTCACGTGGTTTCTAATGCAAGCCATGCAGCGCCTGACAGTGCACTGAATCAATTTAAAAGCATAAAGTTGCTCCGTGTTTGACTGTAAGGAGAGAGGACTGCAGCCATCCTCCTCTCAGCATTTGTCAGCCTGTGGGTGTTACAAAACCTGAACGGCCTGATACAAAATCTCCATGACCAAACTCTGCTTTGCACCAAGGACGGTGCTGTGTCTGGGATTTCAGCTCGTAAGTTTATGTTTGTTAACGTTACTGCAACTTAATAAGTGCATTGCGGTGAGTTAAACTAGGATCCATGTAACACTAACTTTAAGATATAAGTGTGTAGCTTTATTTTCAGAGTCAGAGAGCCAGAAATATGTATTTGTCATTCGCATCTCATGTGGTACATGTGGTGGAATGAGATTATGTCCACAGGGTCCCAGTTACATCCAACAATAAAATGTAAAAGAAAAACAGTAATAAGATCTAAGATATGAACTAAGAAAAACATCAACTAAATAATACACTAAGCACTAATAGCATAAAAACATTACGTCCAACAGCAGCACGGACATGAGTCTGTATGAGCAGTGTCACATCTCAGGAGACCCAGAGGAAACGAGACTGAGACGAGCAAGACTCAGGAGGGATAAAAAGGTTAACAGTGTTTCAAAGTACCAATTACAACAAAGGAACACAAGTGTATGTACACTTTATGTACAGTGAAAAAGGACATGTGATTCTCCACTGGAACGGTAGGAGAGGCGTCAGGTTGGAGTCCAAGGGCCAGGAGGCACTGGTGTCCAGAACGGCAGGTCACGGAGGAGCACAAGGAGACATAGGTAACTGAGACACGAGAAGAGAGAGAGATTAGACAACAGATTCTAATCACAAACGAGGCCAGAAGCATTCTACCATCGAGGGAGGTGAATGCTCCAGCGGAGAGTAGAGCTCGACTGCAGCCTTATGTAGTGCTGGATCCATGATGATGAGATGACCTGCAAGTGTGGTTGATTGGCGGCCATCTGGGATCTAGGAGCTGCAGAAGGTCATACTCTCACAAGCAGAGGAACAGTATGGTGACGTGAGATTAATAAAGCAGCAGATTTTATCACTAAAGACATGGTCCCAGTCTCAATTGGAACAAGACAGCTAAAGTTAGCCATCTCGTTAACTGCTAAGGACCGTGTCTTTAGTGATATGTTGCGTCACCCCTCATTGTAAGACTTGAAAATCTGTGTACAGTAGTTCTTTTTCAGCCTGTCCAACTTCATGTTACCCCTCCTTCTCCCTTGTTGAACACAAGCAGGCCCTCACTGCACACGCTGCTTAACGTCGTGAAGGCGGAGCAGCTGGGGAGAATTATTATTTACGGGAGTGGTGGTGCAGAGGTTAGAGAAGATGGGCCTGGGATCTGAAAGTTGCAGGTTCAACTCCTGGTACAGTCAACATCAAAATGTGAGTGGAAAAGGTGAAACACCCACACCTGCCTCCATCCTCATTCTCCCCACTCTGGGCCCCTGAGCAAGGCCCTTAACACCCACCATCTGCTCCCTAACAAGTCTCTCTTGAAAATGAGTTCTTGTGACTCATTGAGACTACCTGTATAAATAAAGGGTAAAAAAAGTATAATATATGTAAATAAATGTCTACAAAACACATTTTAATATATGTAAATACATGTCATAAAACCAAATTTTAATATATGAAAACAGATTTTTTTTTTGGATATTTATTTTTGTACTGTTGATAAATGTGTCTGCGTAACAATTGGAACAAAGCTTTGGTTCAGAAATATATTTTTATTATTTAAACGAAATAAAAAAATATTGAGATATATATCGTATATCACAATTTATCTTAAATATTGAGATATTAATATTGGTTCATATCCCCCAGCCTTACTTTACAACCAGTCCTAAACCTTTTCTTTTGCCATTTTCCTTTTTTACATCTGTCCCTCTAGGTAGAGCTGTGGGCAGGCTGAACGGCTGCAAATACAGTACTATCTGATTTCACTGATTTAAACTTGCATCATGTTTCTGTGAAAATATTCAAACTTCAGCTTCAAACTTCACTAATATTCATCATCTCCCTGTGATAATGCATAAAGGCCCTGCCTCCCTATTTATGTATAACATTTTGTTTTTAAATAAAGACTAATGAAAGTTTCCTCCTTGTGTCAGTTTCTATATCAGTACTATTGCGTCTCTTTACTGCCCATCATAATAAAGTGCTACAATCCTAATAAGTCTGTGATAACTTGAGTGCAAAAACAAAATTACATATACAGTAATTTCAAGTTCAAGGTTTTTTTATTTTCATTTGCATCACATGTGGTACATGAGGTGGAACGAAATTGTGTACACAGGTTCCCAGAGCTAACAATAGTAAAAAAAAATATAAATTGCAAAAGAAAACAGTGCTAAAGAGCTAAAATATATACTTTGTAAGAAATACACAAAACACTTAATGATGCAAAACAATATGCCAAACAGCAGCACGAACCTGAGTCTGTGTGAGTAGGTGAGTACAAATGAATACAGCAGCATGAAATGATCAGCAGTATGAAATAAATCAGCCGCATGGATAGTTAGTAGCACATCAACAATCAAGTAGCATTACATCCATCCATCAATTATATTTTTACTCGCTTCTTTGATTGTGGGTCATGGGGGTTGCCAGTGCCCATGCTCACCAATCACTGCGAGGGGCGGGGGACACCCCTGGACAGGTCGCAAGTCCATCACAGGGCCACATAGAGACAAATGTGACAAACAAACATGCACTCTCACTCACACCTAGAGACAATTTAGAGTTACCAATCAGCCTAACATGCATGTTTTTGGTTTCTGAGGAGGAAACCGACGTACCCTGAGAAACCCCACGCATGCACGGAGAGAGCATGCAAACTCCACCCAGAAAGTCCCCGGACCGGGATTTGAACCGGGACCTGCTCGCTGAGGCAGCAGCTCTACCGGTTAGCGTCACTGTGCTGCCCGTCAATACAGTGATTTCTTATTTTTCACAGTGATTATTCTGGTTAGATATTCATGAGTCTAACAGCTTCAGGGTAGAAGCTGTTCCTCAGTCTAGTGGTTCTACACTTAATGCTCCTCAACCTCCTTCTTGAGGGGAGTGGAGCAAAAAGTGTGTGTGCTGGATGAGTGGGGTCCTTCGTGATGCAGGTGGCTCTCTTCCTGCAACTGGAGGTGTAGATGTCTGTGATGGTGGGGAGACTTGACTCCAACATATTTCTGTGCAGCCTTCACCGCTTGCTGCAAAGCTTTTCTTTCTGCAGCTGTGCAGCCTCCATCAGGTTGATGCTGGAGCACAGGTCTCCACTGCACATCTGTAGAAGGAGGTGAGGACTGAGCTTTCCAGATCAGCTTGTCTCAGCCGCCTGAGGAAGTAGAGTCTCTGATGAGCTTTCTTGATCAGGCTGGTGGTTTTGCCCCAGGTGAGGTTGTCATTCAGGTGCACACTCAAGTACTCGTAGCTGAAGACCACAGATCCTCCTATGTTCAGTGGAGGGGGGGTGGTGTAGGTGTGTTTGTTCTGTCTGAAGTCCATGATCATCTCCTTCATCTTCTTCACATTGATGCGAAGGTTGTTCTTGCTGCACCAGCTCTCCAGGTGTTCCACCTCCAGCCTGTAGCTGGACTCATCGTTGTTTGTGATGTATCCCACCACCGCTGTATCATCTGCAAACTTTACAATATGACAGCCTGGATGTGTAGGAGCACAGTTAAATGTGAGCAGAGTGAACAGGAGGGAGCTCAGCACACAGCCTGAGGAGAGCCAGTGCTAAGGGTTATGGTGGAGGAGGAGAAGTTGTAGATCCTCACAGACTGTGGTCTGTTTGTTAAGAAGTCTAGGACTCAGTTGAATAGGAAGGGGCACAGACCTAGTGTGAGTAGTTTGTCCATCAGTGTCTGGGGAATCATGCTGTTGAAGGCAGGTGTAAAGTCCACAAAGAGCATATGGAGGTAAGAGTCCTTCTGCTCTAGGTGGGTGAAAGCAGTGTGGACCACAGGTGAGATGGCATCCTCTGTTTATTGGTTCCTGATCAATACTATATGTCACAAACTTTACAACTCGGAGATCTCAGTCTTGTTGAACACCATTTAGAGATTTTGAACCAGTTCACAAAGTTCTCCAACAACCATCAAAATGTTCTCATATTTCCTTGTGTACATTTCTAAATGCTCTATTCGGACATAAAATAACTCTTTACTTTTTGTCATGTATTTGCATTGTGTGTATTCATTTACATGAATTGTTAAATACTACATAAATTTCCACAAAAAAAATTAATATTATCTGTATTGCATGTTTAATACAAAATGTGTAACATAAAGTACATCCCCTGATTAAAAAATGTCCCCACAAAACCAGATCACATGCAAATATTCCAAACACAAAACCACCACAGTGATCCAAACCAACAAACTCCTAAAAGCATCACATGACTAACAGGTGCATAGTAGCTTTGTAACATTTATTGAATCTTTATTACATTTCTTTATTATAGCATATTTAATAATATGCATTGTTATATGTTTAATGTTTAATGGCCTGGGGGGGGGGGGGGGGGTTGAATCTGGGAGTTGAAACAGGTGAGGAATGAAAAGGACATTAAACATCAAATCCAGCTGTCAGGGATGGGGCTGCATCCTTCTGGTTGTCTTTTGACTCCATCCAGAGGGTCAACCATCCACCCTTCTTTGATGTCCTACCTCTACACAAAGCTTTCCTTTGGTCTGGACTTCCTGAGGAGATTTTTTTTTTGGTGTCATTTAAGGTGAAATTCAATGGTTTCTTTCCCTTTATTATCTTTTTGTCTTTGGTTCAAGTCTAGTTTTTTTTTTTTTTGTACTTCCACTTTCCTTCTTTGCAACATCTTTCTTCCTCTCTGCGTCTGCTGCAGATACTCTCATCCTTCAGTTATTTCTTGTCCTATTTGATCTGTCTTTCTTTGGATTGATCTTCTAAGAAGGTTTTCTTGTTTGGGTTTCATATTTGAGCCCTTCAGTTTGGCCTGTTCTTCAGCATCCTCCCTGCCTCTGAGTTACTCTATTGAGTATTTAATAAATGTTAAATCTAACTATATTTGAGCCTTGTATATATTGTATATCTATTTCACTTTCTGGCAATTTATTTTGTACCTTTTTATTACATGCATTGTTGACTTTGTGTTAACAAACATGCATACATGCATTGATTTTTAAGTTGGAGTAAAATCTAATGCATAATTCCTGTAGTCTAATACTTCACTAACAGTTTTCAAGTAAACTTGACAAAAAGAGACACACAAATTGCATAACTACATAAGAACTTTTCAGGAACAATCAGGAACTAATTTTTCTATCAATGAACTCCTGATCACATTCTGTTAAACACTACTGATTAGTCAGTGGCCAGTATAGAGTCAACTAAATGTTATCTCTTTAACAAATTGTGATAAGGAGTTCATTATATAAAGGTCAACTAGCAATTAGTTCCCAATGTTGTCCTCATTAGCTTCTATGTAAATACATGTAATCAGATTTCACAGCCAATATGGTGTTTCCATTAATCTGATGTGGCTCATTTGAAAACATGCAATACATAAATTTGTATGAACCAGTGTTATAGGCCACAGCAATTTCAAAACTGTTTGAGATTAGAGCCACAATTAAATCCAGTAAGGGGGGGGGGGGGCAGGACTTCTGATTGACAGACGCTTCTGTTTTAACGACAATTTACAAAAAAAAAAAAATTGTTCATAACAAATCATAAAAAAAAGACCCAACTGCAGGATGGTGCAACAGGCCAGGTGATGAAATTCACATTCCTTCAAACACAATAGGAGAGAAGCAGGATGAACTGGAGTTTGATGTGTCTATAAAGGAGGCAGGTTAAAGCTCTCTCTTTTAAACGGATCACAACACGCCTCAAACAGGCCTGTCAGCTGAAACAGGACAGGACTGAGCTGTCACACTGAAAGCAGGCGGAGGACTGAACAGAGGCGAGCATGGTCAAAGGAGGTGAGTCGAACTTGTCTAACATTTCACTACCGCTAGCTCTCAAACATTTCACCAGCTCTTTGTGAAACACCGTATACCTCCAAAAACATGATGAAAGCACTGCTGTAGGTTTTGTCACTGGATGCAGTGAAAGGAGAGGTGACCTACAGCTTGTTGGAATTTTGCCAAGCTAACTCAGAGTTCACTCAAATAGAAGTGGTCAAAAAGGAAAACGAAAAATCCTGAGCACTATCTGCCAAAACATTCTGATAATACCTGCGATTCATTTAAAGTGACATCTCTGGCTTAAAGCAAACGTCTGAGCAGAGCAGTGCAGAAAAAGGGCAGTAAGCGAAATGAAATGTGCTGTCTAACAAATACCTCAAAGTACATCCCGCAAAACCTAAAATTTATATCAAGTTGCAACTAAAAAGTAAAGTTCAGATCTTTTCAGGTGGAGTTCTTTGGTTATGAGTTATATTTATTCCCTGCAGTTGCAGGGGGAGTGGTGGCACAGAGGTTAGAGATGGTGGGCCTGTGATTGGAAGATCATTGGTTTAAGGGACCTTGAGCAAGGCCCCTGACCCCCACCATCTGCTCCCTAAAACAAATCTCTCTTGAAAATGAATTATCATGGCTCAATGAGACTACCTGTATAAATAAAGGGTAAATAAATGAATAAAAAAATCATCATTGTCATATACTCACTAATAATCATATGCTGAGTGATGACAATCTAATTGATGGGCCTTGTCTACAAGAGTTTATAATACAACCCCTCCACAATTAAGTTTTTGTACAATCTGGTTCTGAGCATAGGATGAGATCCTCTGGGGGATGTGTTGAAGCACAAAAACAAAATTAGGTATTTAATTAAACTCCTGTTTTGACTAGGGCAACAAATGACTAGAAATGTATATACTGGTAATTGGATGATAATTGTGAAAATTCCCCTTCTGTTCCTCTAAAAACTCTTTTTAGTGACCAGTGCTGCCAGCATTGATATATATTCGATCTGTTTTCAATATGCAATTTAAATTTGTAATGTATGCAATTTAACATGCTACATTTTGTATAGTTTTTTAATCTTATACAAAATGTGTATTGTTGTTCCTTTGACCTATTTTTGTACTTGATGGTGCATTAATTTGCTGATTCTTTCCCCTCTGACTTTCTGAACATCAGCAGCAGCATTAACTCACAACACACATGTAAAAAAAAATAAGCTTCTTGGCACATTATTTGCGATTTTCAAATATTTTTGTATGTTTTTTAATTTATTTTTTTTTTATCTTCTTTCGGCTGCTCCCTTCTTCAGGGGTCGCCACAGTGAACTAACTCGCACAAATACTTGGTAATTGTTTTTACACCGGATGTCCTTCTTGACACAAACACAGACCACAGAGCTACCACAGCCCTCTGTGTGGAACAGAGAGCTGGGTGAGCAGATGGTGGGGGTTAAGGGCTTTGCTCAAGGGCCAAGGGTGGGCCAAATGCGGGCGGAGTCAGGTGTGGATGCTTCACTATTTTCACCCAAATTTTGATGTTGTCAGTTTAAGAAGTTGAACTGGCAACCTGACGATCACAGGCCCACTTTCGCTAGCCTCTGTGCCACCACTCTCCCCCAAATTGTATAACGTAGGTAATTATAAAATTACTTTATGGATACCATATTCTAATGCAGATCCATTTATAAAATGAACAACACCTTCCCTTTGTGTGAATGCACAAAGGGAAGGAGGGTTTTGGAGGCTGATGTGCAGACTTTCTTGCAATAAAAGTTCTACACATTTCATGCACTGCAGTTTTTACAGTTTTTATATTCATTGAACTACCTTCTAAAAAGTCAAAGTCAAAGTATTTTTATTTGGCATTTGCACCACATATGGTACATGGGGTGAAATGAAACTGTGTACACAGGGTCCCAGTTACACCTAACAGAATTATAAAATGTAAAAGAACATTAATAAGATCTAAGATATGAACTAAGGAAAATGTTAAACTAAAAATATGCCAAGCACTAGTAATACAAATTCAATATGCCAAACAGCAGCACAAACATGAGTCTGTGTGAGCAGATGAGTACAAATGAACACAGCAACATGAAACGGATCAGCAGCAACATGAAACGGATCAGCAGCAACATGATGTGATATTTCACAGTGATTATTCTGGTTGGATATTCATGAGTCTAACAGCCTCAGGGTAGAAGCTGTTCCTCAGTCTAGTGGT
>JARVGQ010000116.1:7266935-7279960 GCA_031762355.1 Hypsolebias martinsi | reverse complement strand
GAAAAAACATAACAGAGGGGAGTAAGAGAGGGATAAGGCCAATGGGAGGGGGGTCAGCAGGGCCGCTGACCATGACACTTTCAGCTTTGCTGAGATCAGAGTAACAGGTGTCTGATTAATTACAATAACAGATTTTTGTTATTCAATTTTTTTTGTGACATGGTTTCTTTCTGTCCAACTTTGGGAATGATAGTCAGTCTTACTTTCAAAGTACAGTATCAAAGGAATAAAAGTTGATGGTAGAAAAACCTTGATGTGTCCCTACACAATCATTTGTTTGGGTGGTCTCACCAGGTCAGTTTGGAATCAAAATCTGTTGTGTCCCAGCGGTAATGATCATGGACCCCTGCAGTCAGCCCCTCATCTCTCTGCAAACCTACCATCAAGGTTGAGGGCTGGAGGTTTTCCATTCCAAGTTGATCAGACGTCAGACTCGGGGTCCAGACGACCACTCGAGGGACCCTGCTCACAGTGCCAAAACTGTCATAGAAAAAAGGGATTTCCAAAACAATCAGGTATAGACTTAATCATATTTATTACAAAGCTTTGGAGAACAGCACACAACTCACAGAAGATCAATGCATATGCAAGTAGAAACTTATCAATGATAATGATGTCTGAGGTTCTGACCAGTTCAGAGCTTCCTGCGGTAAAACCTGTTAGTTTATAGAATCACCCAGGTGCCAGCCTTTCATTTCCCCTTCACTCTGTTGAGCTTTTATCAGAAGCCCAGCTGCACACAGAAGATATATGGAATGTATAAGATGAAAACACCCCTCAAGGACTCTCTGGAAACGTATCCGTGTGATCATATCAATCAAACCTTGAGGATAACAAAAATTGTCTCTTGCTGCCTCTTTACTGACTGGTCATGTTGACTGTTTATGACATAGAGTAAGGCTCGTGGAACATTTTTAATAATTATTCACAATAACATTAATGGTGCAGCACATAGATACACATTGCCTTGACAATGTGGTTATGTTGCTGTAATCATGCCATGATCTTCAGCTCACACTTTAATGGTTTTCAGCAAAGTGTGAACCATCTATGATGAGAACCAGCACCTCCAAATCTGAGGTCACTGGTCCTCAGTCGGAAAAGGTGGATTTATCTCTTCTGGTTAAGTGTGAGGTTCTGCCTCATATGGAGGAGTTCAAGTATCGTGGGGTCTTGTTCACGAGTGAGGGAAGAATGGAGCGTGCATTTGACAGAAGGATTGTCTGCAGTATTGCGGACTCTGTGTCCATCCTTTTTGGTTAAGAGGGAGCTTAACTGTAAGGCAAAGCTCTCTGTTTACCTGTCCTACCCTCACCTATGGCCACAAATTTTGGGTAGTGATTGATAGAACGAGATTGTGGATACAGGCAGTTCAAATGAGTTTCCTCTGCAGGGTAGCTGATTTCCCTTAGAGATAGGGTGAGATTTTCAGTTAAAGACTCAGAGTAGAACTGTTGCTCTTTCACATTAAGAGTGGCCAATTGAGGTGGTTCGAGCATCTGATAAGGATGTTTCCTGAGTGCCTCTCTAGGGAGGTGCTTTGAGCATGTCCAAATGGGAAAGACCCTGGAGAAGACCCAGGACATGCTGAAGAGACTCTCTCAATTAGTCTTGGAATGCCTGGAAATCCTCACAGAAGAGCTGGTAGAGGTGGCTGTGAAAGGAGACGCCTGGACCTCCCTGCTCAAGCTGCTGCCCTTGAGACCCAACTTCGGAACAAGTGGAAGATGATGCATGGTCTGAGATTTCAATACAGTCGACATTCCAAAACTGATTAAAGCAGCTTGTTATCAACGACAACAGAAATAAATAAATCTGTGAGCATATACAGTAGTTAAGTTGAATGAGCTAAAAATATATATTGTCCCTTATCTATTATATTATTATCATGCCTTATCATCTAGAATTGTGTCGCTCAAGATGGCTGCATGTTAGCATGGCTCTCTTACTTTCATTCTGGCATATTGCTTTGAAAACGTTATGTTCTATTTTTTTCTGGATGTAAATGGCTTTTGTGGATGATTTTTTTCATTCAACTTTTTATTCATACAGATGAACCACAGTGAGCCTCAGAGATTCATTTACAAGTGAGACCTGTTTTACAAGTGAGACTCATTTTACAGGTGAGACAAGTTTTACAAATGAGACCTGTTTTAAAGTGAGACTGTTTACAAGTGAGACCTGTTTTACAGGTGAGACAAGTTTTACAAATGAGACCTGTTTTACAGGTGAGACTTTTTACAAGTGAGACCTGTTTTACAAGTGAGACTTGTTTTTACTGGCGATATCTGTTTTATAAGTGGAACCTGTTTTACAGGTGAGACCTGTTTTACAAGTGAGACTTGTTTTACAGGTGGTATCTGTTTTATAAGTGCAACCTGTTTTACAGGTGAGACTGTTTTACAAGTGAGACCTGTTTTACAAGTGAGACTTGTTTTACAGTTGATACTTTTTACAAGTGAGACCTGTTTTACAGGTGAGCTGTTTTTGGATGAATGTTTCCTCTGGTATAAGATGCTGTACAACTGGAAGGATTTTTACTGAAAACCTTTTACTTTTGGACATTTGTTATGAAGCGTAACCATAACAACAAGGTGGTTTTTTTACAACCGGGAGCAGCTGATTAACACTTCAAAGCTCAAATATTACCTCAAATAAGATTTGAGGATTTTAACACCCCACCCCCATCCCCATCACCAGACTTATACCACCACCTGGAGACACGCCCTTCTGTGTGACCACAGCACATGTGAGGAAGACCCTCCAGGGAATCTACCTCTAAGGCTGCAGGCCCCGACAACATCCTATGGCGGGTACTGAAGGACTGTGCACACCAGCTGTCAGAGATGCTGGTGGACATCTTCAACACCTCACTGTCAATGGCATTTGTCCCCACCTGCTTTAAGTCCTTAAAATCCTTGAATTCTTAAATCTTGGAAAATACAGCCCCAAATTCCAAATGAGTTGTAAAGGACGCGCCACGGATGCATCTCTGTCTACCTGGTGGAGGTGCTCAAGTGACTGACTGCCTAGATCCTGGAACTGCCAGGAAATGTAGCTCAGGACAACAAGAAGACAGGATCATCCCCCAACACCTGCAGAGGACTGTCTGCAATGATGAGCAGCTCAACAAGCTGCTGAGAGAAGAGACCCTCGCTCAGGGAAGAGTTCTGTCCAACAGTAGGTGGTCCTGCTGCCCAAGAGGACCAAGAGGCCCAAGAGGCCCCCTGGGTCCGGGTGGACAGGTTGGTAGCCAGTTTCTTCAGATCCACTGTAAGACAGACCACTATAAAAGATCCTTCCTGCCCACAGCCATCAATCAGCACAACTCTTTAATGAAACCAGGAGGATGAGTTACAACATTTAATTTCTCTTTGGGATTAATAATTTTTGAATTGAATTTAATTAACTAATTCAAAAAGCGCTAGGAGTCCACAATGTTGTACTTTTTCATGGATGCCTGATCCCATTGTCCGACTTTAATGGAAAAGCATAAATTGAGGAAAAACTGTCAAGAAAAAAGTCCATACAGCAGGTGCAATCCTTACCATATTCAAATTATTAATGGTAAAATCCAGCTGCATTAAAAAAAAAACTGTCTTAAAGAGGATTCATTGTCCCAGTTATGAGTACAGTATACACCTTCACAAGCGTCATATTTATATTAAAAATGTCCTCCTGAGCAATTTTAAACCTGCCGGCAGAATCAGAAATCAAATTTACTCCAAATGTTTAAAGGTTCCATTAATGATTATTTTCTGAGAGTTTCATTAAAATCTATTCAGTGGTTCATGAGATACTTTGCTAAGACAAACAACTGCATGCACAGACAAGAGCAAAACCATTATCACTCCCCCTCACTTCTGGACAATAAGAAGTTTTTTTTTTTCCCCTCTTAACAGGGAAACAGCAGCAGATTTTCAGAATCAAAGTCCTGCAAAGTGTTCAAATGCAACCAAAGTCCCACAGCAAAACTGCTAATTTAAAACTTAATTGCTATCCTCTAGTCCTCCTTTCATTCGAGAAACTGAGGCTCTCGGCTGTAGTCTGGAGAGCAGAAGATGATTTAAATGTTAAGTGAAAATTATAATGTTTCTTCTAGTGATTAGTGGTTTACCATGAGCATTAATTAAAGCCCCGCTGAGCATCAGTGACGATGAAATAAATAGAACTGTGCTCCACAGGATGCCTTTTGTCTGCTGAGAATTAAAACACTTTCTTCATCACATGGAGTTACACTGTAGCTAGACACCATCTTTTCTCTCATTGTCAGCTTGGATGGAGAACCATGCCTTTTATAATCTATAGGAAGGCTTTAATGCTGAAATGTGTTTTGCAAACCAGTAGTTTTTTTTTTTTTTATGCCCACTCCTGAATATAAACCCAAACGTTTTTGTCGGTGCCTGTTTTTTCTTCACTTATCAAAATACTGGTACAGGTAGTCCTCGACTTACGACGTAGATCCGTTCTTACGCAGCGTCATAAACTGATTTTTGGTGTAAGTCGGAACATACGTACATACTGTATCATATACATGTACAGTACCGTATTACCAAGCACTTAGCCTATCCTAACACAGTACCCTACATAATTATCAATTATACGTTTGAGAGCCATAATGAAGGGCAAAAAGAGTTAATTGCCTACTGGGATGCTGGTGAGGCCGTCTTCCTCGGTCCAGAGCGGAGAACGGTACAGTATTCCTCTGCCGCTGCACCATGTACAGTACAATATTCTTCCGCTGCTGCGCTGCTGCATTACGACATTTACGACGTAAAACCGCGTAACTCGAAATAAGGCTTTTCCTAGTAAATGGGAGATGCGTCGTAACCTCGAGACGTCATAACTCGAGACCGCCGTAACCCGAGGACTACCTGTATAGTGAGAGTGGTGGTGCAGAGGTTAGAGAAGGTGGGCTTGATTGGACAATCGCTGGTTCAATTCCCAGTACAGACAACATCAAAATGTGGGTGAGATAGGTGAAACACCCACACCTGCCTCCACCTTCATTTGCCCCACCCTGGGCCCTTGAGCAAGGCCCCTAACCTCCACCATCTGCTCTCCCAGGTACCCTATGGAAGCTCGCTGCTCCACAGAGAGCTGTGGTAGATCGAGAGCTGTGATTGTGCCAGATACAAGGTTCACATACTTTTACCATCACAAATATGTAATATTGGATAATTTTCCTCAATAAATAAATGATCAAGTATAATATTTTGTCTAATTTGTTTTTCTGGGTTCTCTGTATCTACTTTTAGGACTTCTGTGAAAATCTGATGATGTTTTAGGTCACGTTTATGCAAAAATAGAGAAAATTATAAAGCATTCAAGAATTTTCAAGCAGCACTGTGAATATACAGTATATTTAACAACAACCCAGAGTACCAACTGAGACAACAGAGACCAAAAAAAGAGGTAGATGAGGCAAATGTATTTAAAAAAGTGAATCTCAGGAACACTGGAGGGACCTGTAGGAGAGAAGATATGATGAGTATGGCTTTGAAAAGTTTTGATTGTAGTCCAAAGCTGTTAAGTTTAGTTGTCACTTCCTTCATATATTAGGAGCAACCAGGGTATTCCAGGATGATAGGGAAGACCATGGAGATCAGGTGAGTGGAGGACAAAGATGGAGAACGGCAGGACAGGCCATAGGGCTCGATGGTAAAATGTTTTGCCCTATGGAAATCTTGTAGGTGGCAGTTCCAAGGAGAGATCCATGGAGGCTCTAAGAATGCAGGTCAGAAGATGACTTGAATGTAAAAGCTGCCACCAAAAAGGGGGTTTTGATTTAAAACCTCTCCAAGTGTCTGTTCATGTCAACAATCTTTTGTTTCACCCCAGCATTCACCAGTTTGAACATTTACATGTGTATGGAGAAATACTGTTATCAGTGACTTTCAGTCAATATTGAAATAACATCTGAAAAATAATTCATAACCATCAACGGCACAAAAGAAATTAGCAATGAGTCTCTGAATGAAACCACACAGTTCCTGGTTGCCTTTAACTGTGATTAATGTTCAGTTTTGATTTTGATTCAAAACTGAAATGTTCTGATAAAACAAGTCGTGCTCTCAGATTGCTGCTGGCTGAGAGTAAAATGAGCTCAGAGACAGCTAAGACAAAAATAGTTTGTTACAAGAGAGGATCGAGTAGTTTTCTTTCAGACGTCATAAACCAGTGTCAAATTCCTGCCAACAAATGAAACCATAATTATATTTGCCCATCACTCATTGGCCTCATCTGCCATGCTGTAATCACAGATTGTCTGGCTTGATTTAAATTAGCATGTTTTGCCTCCAAATTACTAGAATAAACATCATCATTATCTCATTTCACCTCTAAATCACTTTCTCTTACCCAAACCACACTCAAAGCAGCTGCTGCCTCTAGAAAGTGGTAAAACAGTACTTAGGTTTTAAAGTAGCAGCTTCACTGGAGAAGTGAGTTTGTGTTGTTCTAACTAATGGATATGCCAACAGTTTGGTGTGACAAATAGCTGAGGACAAACAGATCTGCTGTTTTAGCCCCTGTACAGAAATAAAGAAAAAGGTTTGAATGTTTTCTATTAACCCTAAACAATCATAATCATTTCAACCAAAAAGTTCTATTTTAGTCTCATCTGTCCACAAAACATTCTTCCAGCAGTCTTTTGGCTTGTCCACGTGATCTTTAGCAAGAGGTTCACATAATTTACCACTAAAAAAAATGAAATATTGGATCATTTTCCTCAATAAAGAAATGGCCAAGTACTGTACAATATTTTTGTCTCGTTTGTTTAACTGGTTTCTCTTTATCTACTTTTAGCATTTGTGTGAAAATCTGATGATGTTTTAGGTCATTTTTATGCAGAAATATAGAAAATTGTAAAGAGTTCACAAACTTTCTATTCAATTCAGTTTATATATGTAGCATCAAGTCCCAACAGAAGTTATCAGAGGGCACTGAACAAACACATTCACATGCATAAAAATTAAATTAGTAACATTATTTGTTTAAGGTAGCCAGCACATTACGTTGAGTTTTCATTTTGTCGCAGTCTCCCATTATGAGCAAGCATGAAAGGAACAATGGAAAGGCAAAACACGCTCATGAGGAAGAGACCTCCAGCAAAACCAGGCTCAGGACAAGCGCCCATCTGCTTCATCTGGCTGGGTTTGAGAGGACAGGAAGGAGAAATGAACACAGACAGGCAGGTCCAGGATGGAGGCAAGCAGGGGGAAGGCCCCTCTCTAGGAGGAAAGACAGAAAAAAAACATTTTAAGATAGAAATAATTACAAATATAAACTATTCATTTGTAGTTATTCATTTGATGAAAAGAGGTCAATTTGTCCTCCAGTAGTGGCCATGGTGTCGTCTGCATTTGTGTAGTGGGTATACTGTGCTTAGAAACCAAAATATACTGGTTGTATAATGTAATGGTCAATTTATTTTGATTTTTAAGCGTAGTGAACATTTCCAAATTTCTCTGCTAATATTTGAATAAATGAACAAAACAGTTGGCTTTGTATTAAAATATGTTATGGAGTTTGTAAAACAGCATCAAAGTAAAGTGCTGCATACCAATAGATTATTACGGAAGCTTTTAACTGCAGCTTAATGTATCAATGACATGTGCCTAACGATATGTCATGTATCATTGGACACTTTTAAGTGGGCAAACTGAAATTCTTAAACTTTCCTAGTGGGTATACTCTGTACACCCGAGTATCAAACAGACTACTTCACTGGTCTAAGCCTATAGCAGCATAGGATAAGGGATAGGTCAGGAAACATTGGTTACGTACTGTAACCCCAGTTTCTGAGTGTAAGCGTAGCCCTTTAAGCCACACCCATTGGGTTTATCCCTGTGCTTCGCGTCAAAACTGAAACCTTTTAGTCCACGCCCACCTGCCGTGGGCCCCTCCCTCGGTCCACTATAAATTCCCCTGCAGACCGAGGAACTGCTCCCAAAAAGGACAATAAAAAATTTCTGACCAATGAGAGCCAGTGAGGCCCAAGGCTTAAAAGGGCTACGCTTACACTCATAGAAACTGGGGTTACAGTACGTAACCAACGTTCTATTTCATGTAAGCGCCGCCCTTTAAGCCACACCTATTGGGTTAAAGAGGAGCAGGATATGGTCCATGCCTCACTGGGTCTAACAGGATCCAAACACACCCTGGCAACCGCCATAGTAATGAAAAAGGGGCAAGTGAGCATCCCTCATCAAGGATGGAGTAAACAACCCATACATAAGATCCATGAAAGACAGAACAACCATGTCATTTAATCAATAATTTTATTGATAAATGAAAAGGGAGAAGTCTCACTCTGCTGCCACGCCGAGAACCGGATGTGTCAAGGAGGAACTGGAGACATCCTGTAAATAAAAACGGATGAATGGAGAAGCAGATGACCAAGAGGCCGCAGAACAGATGTCCTGCACAGAAACACCTCTGATCAGGGCTGTGGAAGTCACAATGCCCCGGGTAAAGTGAGCTTTAATACCATCAGGAGGCTGCAACCCAGCAGAACTGTAGGCCTGTGAGATGACCTCACACAACCAGTGTGACAACCGCTAAGAGGTCAAAGGTTGACCCTGAGACTGTCTCATGAAATGCACAAAGAGCCTGTCAGATCCACATATTGCAGCTGTGCAATTCACATAACATCTGAGTGCCCGGACCGGACAAAGCAGATGCAACTGTTCGTCTTCTGAGTTATCATGAGGAGGAAGATAAAACCCGTCCAGTGTGATGGTCCTAGATCTGAATGAGCTTGTTATGATCTTAGGCTGAAATGTGGGGTTCGGTCTAAGTTCAGCAGAACTTCCATCTCCTTGAATCTTAAGAAATGAAGGGGAGACGGACAGACCAGAGAGATCACTTACTCTTTTTGCTGATGTCAGAGCTAACAGCAGAGCAGTCTTAAGAGACATGAACTTAAGAGGTATTTCATTCAGGGGCTCGAATGGGTCCTTAATCAATGCATTTAAAACAATAGCCAGGTCCCACTGAGGAGCCAAAGGGTGAGAAGTTGGTCTGAGGCAACGTGCACCCTTCAGAAAACATTTCGTCAGGGGGTGATTAAACACAGTTCTATCATTGAAACCTTCATGACAGGAAGAAATTGCTGCAGCATATGTTTTAACTGTGCTGAAAGCTAAGTTTCTGTCCAGCAACAATTGCAAAAAAGACAAGATGGAACCCAAAGAACATGAGCATGGGTCCAGCTGTCTTTTTAGACACCAGCGCTGAAAGGCCGACCATTTAGACACATAAACAGCGGTGGTAGATTTTGCACGTGCCCCCTGAATGGTACTATTGACATCCTTAGAGAACCCAAGGTTTTCTAGACATTGGCGTTCAACAGCCAAACACACAGGTGCTGACCTATCACCGGGTGACTCTTTATTTCTCCCTTTGCCTGCACGAGAGCGTCGTCCCTCCAAGGGAGCTTCCAAGAGTTGATCGTCAGTTGTCATAGCACAGGAAACCATGATGCGTTTGTGCATTCCGGAGCAATCAGAATCACGGACAATTCCTCCTCTCTCACTCTTTCCAGCAGCGCTGGAAGCAAGGGGACTGAAGGAAAGGCTTAAATCAATGTCTTTGGCCATGGTCTGTGTGCAAAGGCGTCCACCCCTAATGGGGGGTTGTCGTTGGGACTCAAGGAAAAGAACAGGGGACACTGAGTGTTTTCACGTGTGGCAAACAGGTCCACCTCCGCCCTCCCGAACCTGCTCCAGATCTGTGACACTAGGTTTGGGTGGAGCGTCCAATTTCTGTCCAAAGGGCCACCTCTCGACATAATATCAGCTCCTTTGTTTAGCACGCCTGGGATGTAAACTGCCCTCAGTGATTTCAAGTGAATTTGCGCCCAGCAGAGCAGTTTTCTGGCCGTGTCAAGCAGTTTGGCAGATCGCACACCGCCCTCGCGGTTTATGTATGTGGCGGCTGCTTTGTTGTCCATGTGAACAAGGACATCACAGTCCCGGGTCATATGAATGAAATGCTTCAGAACTTTGTAAACTGTCAGCAGCTCCAGCACGTTTATGTGGAGGTTCGTGCCTTGCGGCCATATTCACTTCACCGACCGAGACAGACACGTCCTGCCCCAACCATAGAGAGATGCATCCGTAAAGACCACACTGAATGATGTCACTTTGCCCAGGGGAACCACTTCTGACAGTGTTCTGAGATTCCGCCAAAACAGCAGTTCAGTTCTCACCGATGGAGGAACCGTTACTCGGCGTCTCTTGTGGCGTACTGGGTCTAATCTCTGATGAATAAACCATCTCTGCAATTTGCGCATGTGAAGTAACCCCCGTTTCACTACCGCTCGTGCAGAGGCTATCATTCCTAATAACCTCATCATTGTCAAGGCTGACACCGTCTTATAAGGTTGAACGCACTGGAGGAGTGACGTCAGTGATTCTGTCCTCTGTTCTGACAAAACAGCTTTCATGCTTGTGGAACAGAGGTTCACGCCCAGGAATATTATTTGCTGGGCCGGGGACACAGAACTTTTCTCCCAGTTTATTGCAAACCCTAAATGGGACAGATGATTCACCAAAATCACTGAGTGCACTGCTGTTTCTGTTTCCGAGCAAGACAGAAGCAATGGATTGTCGAGGTAGAAAAGAATCCTCATGCCCTTTGAACGTAGCGGGTGTAACGCTGCTTCGATGACTGGAGAATGTCCGTGGTACAAGAGTGTAATCAAACAGCATGCAGTTGTATTGGTAGCAATTTCCCTGAAAGGCGAACCTGAGGTATTTTCTGTGTCTGTCCATAATCGGGATGTGGAAGTAAGTGTCTCTGAGATCGATTGATACAAACCAGTCCCCTCGCGTGACACACTCGAGAACGCGCTTTGTCGTTAACATATGAAATGGACGTTTTAAGATGTGCTTGTTGAACGCCGATAAATCCAGTATCGGCCTGTAATTCCCTGACTTCTTGGGAGTCAGGAAATATTTCGAATAAAAGCCGGTGCGTTCCTCGCTCAGGAGAACCCCGGAAATGACGTGCTTCGATAACAGTTCCTTTAGTTCCAACTGTAGTGCCTCGCCCTGTGTTGTGGACGTAAATTTTGTTTCTACAGCTCCACTGAACCCGGGCGGCGGTCCTGAGACTTGGAGTGTGTAACCCTTGTGAATCAGTCATTTTAGCCAACTGTTCAAAGAACAAAGTTTGACCCAGACCGCACTGTAATCTGTCAGAGGGGCAGCCATCACATTCTGCTGTGCACAGGAAAGAAGGCTGGCCTCTACCGCCGCCAAGTGGACATAGTCTGCCTTGGCCCAAGGGAGGCCATTTTGAAAAGGGGCGTAAACCGACAACTGTGTCTGTTTTTACTTGACTTGTTGACGGCAAAGACGAAAATATCCTGGTTGAAACAATTGTTTCCAGGCCAGGCTCATGTGTTTTAACCGATGTTGAGAGAGAAGAAGCCGAACCGACTCGCTTGTACGGTTCGCTGCTCCAGGACTGTAGACAGTCGAGCGAGCGGGCCCCCACCGATGTGTGGGATGACGGTGCTGGTGGGGACACCGAGAACTGTGTGCGTGCACCCTCAACCCATTTTGTAACTGCGTCACACGAAAAGAAAATTGACCCATGTGAATTACCTCTGTTCGGAGATGCGTTTGTGAGCCTCGGAAAAGAGGCAACCAGCATGTCTGAATAAAAAGCCCTGTTATGAAAAACAGATTCTTTATTAACAGGAAAATCATCACTGTCACAAGCACCTCCAGCACACCGTCATTTTCTCTGCTGAACCCTCCATATGTCCTGGTGTTGCCCAGACCATGGGGGTTGGTGGCGGCCCCAGCCTCTGGATGTCCCGGCCCTCTGGAATGGCTGGGACAGACGGCTCGTGGTAGCCGGAGGCTGCATCACCGCGGAGGTCGCCGAAGGTGAAGAACGACTCTGCTGGCTTCTGAAGGCTTTGGCCTGCTCCCGCGGGTGCATCGAACGAGTGTCATGTCTGGAGGACGCTGCATGCTTGCGCACCTCCTCAAGCGCCTCCGAAGAGGAGCACAAGCGGTCAAAAACAGTCTTGTAATGAGTCCCAAACAGCCCTTCGGGAGAGATGGGACCTTCCAAGAGTTCTTTTTTACATCTTCCGGAATGGAGGAAGACAGTCTCAACCAAACCTGTCTCTGGAGCAGTGTGGTCCAGGCCGAGATCCTCGCAGAACACGTGGCGAGCACCGTGCAGAGGTTCGTGATGGTGTCCAGCGCCGCTCCCGCCATGATGTATGTCGGCTCCCAGCCGATGCTGAGCACCAGGAGCACAATGTTATTTGCCGCTGCGCCGACCTGGGATGAGCACCTGTGGATCTTGTCCTGGAGCCTCGATGCAAACTGGTCATTTTGCGTCAGTGGCAATATCCAGTTCCCCACGTGTTTGGTAGGCTGGATGTCAAACACAGCAGACAGGCTGGCCTCCAGCGGCGGCAGGGAGGGGAAGGCCTGGTCTGTCAGCCCTTGGACCTTTGTCACCGGAACAAAGGACGACACTAGCCCTCTCATCTTTAGGGTCTCGTTAGAGGCACCCGACGGCAGGGAAGACACATCGGGTATGCTGGGCCAGATGGCGTCCATCTGGCCTCCGCTTCTGGCTGTGAACCGCCCGCCAGAAGTGATGAGGACTTTGGAGTGGTGCCTTCAGGGACCTGTAGGCCACAAGCGCTCGCTGCCCACTTGACAATGTCTGGGAGCGTTTGGAGCAGGGAGATGTGTGCGCCCAGATCGTCTGAAGCGTCCGGATGGGGCGGCGTCTGTTCCACGGCCCCGGGAGATGGAGCCCTGCTGCTGATTGAGTCGGCGTCGGTTGATCGTGGCGACGCTGTCGGGCAGGTCGGGTCGCACGCGGTGGCCAAGGCAACTCCCTCGGTGGGGGGCAGGGCCAGTCCCGCGCATTCCAGCGGAGCAGACGGGACGTGGCAACTAGCTACGTCGAACGGCCGAAGGGAGGGGGAGGCTGGTGTCGAGCCTCCAGAAGAGGACGGGCCGCCCCCGCTAGCTACCCCCGAG
>JARVGQ010000116.1:7108052-7121862 GCA_031762355.1 Hypsolebias martinsi | reverse complement strand
ACAGTATATAAAGTAGCTTAGTGTGTATTGTATTAGTTAGAAAAATTAGAAAGTTATTAATTTTGTTTTGTTACTTGAAGATTATTATTGTTTGAACTAATTGAAAAAGGGGGCAGATATAATAAGATTTGTTCTTCTTTCTGCTACCTTTCATTTTTTATTTTGTATTTTTATCGTTTATGGGATTGTTTTGTTTTGTTTTTAAAATAAATTAATTTTATAAATAAAATAAACAAACAGATTCAATGAGCACAGCTTAATTATTCTTTTCTCGCTTTAATCAACAATTTAAAAAAAGTGTACATTTCCAGAGTTTGTACACATGTAAACAAGGCCCAAACCTAAAGAAGCATAACTACAGGACCCCTCAGGAAACCCGAGCCAACCATATCTATAGGATTTATCAAAAAGGAAAGTCTTAAACCAAATCTTAAAAGTAGACCGATTATCAGCATCATACACACAAACTGGGAGTTGGTTCTATGAGTGAGGAGCTCTGCCTCTGGTTCTACAGTTAAAAACTCTAGGAACCACAAGTAAACCTGCGAACATGTTTGTTTATTTATTTATATTTTTAATATTTTTGTGTTACATGGTTATTTAGGCAGAAATATAGTTCTGCTTGAAGTGTTTCATTCAGGTGGAAGAAGAAGTGCTAAAGCTAGCTGCTGCAGCCTTTCTTTGTGCTTTAGACAACCACAGAACTGTACAGTACACAGTAAATAACTGTGGAATGGAAATTTGATGGTCTAAAGGTTTCTAAAATAATGTTTGCACAACTGCTATAAACAGTTAATTATTGATTGCGCATTTGTTTTCACAGAACTCCTCATTAGAAGATCTTAAATGCAAAATTATGACAACGGTGTAAAGATTAATAAAGTAGCATTAGCATGAATGGCTCTCACTCGGTATTTGTTTAAATGCGTTTAAAGATGGCAGCTGTCCGTTTCAGGAGTGAACTTGCTCAGACAAGCCATTAGCTTGTTCATTTGATCAGAATTAAACGGTATTTCTCAAAAAGGGGCAGTTCAAAGAAATATCTACAACAGGTAAGACAGTAATTAATCATAAACCTTCAACAGAATCCAATATGAAGACATTTAAACCACTGATTTAAGTCTGAACAGTTTCTTCTGCCTTTCTTTCCTCACACTGCCATTTAATAAAATTTTATTGTTGCTGACGTGACTATTTAGCTTGAAGGAGCAACACCAGTGAGGTGTCTGCATCTGCCCTGCTCCCCATGCAGACTGTCTTTGGTTGTTATTCACATCATCCCCATCATAGGTGTCATTTTAATGGTTCATGTCTGATTGCAGATGAAGGTCACCTTCACCTGTATTGCAACGTCCAACAGGAACTGTGCTCAGAAAACTCAACAAGTGCTGTTATTTCTTCCCCCGTCACCTTGGCAGTAATGCAAACTGTCATTTTGTGCTGGACAGTCTTCAACGCTGATGTCACTGTTGGAAGGGAGATTATAATTTACACTCATCATATTTCTGGTTGAAGGTATTTACTCCTCTCTACTGACCTCTTGTGGTTCCCCACCTCGTCTGACGTCACAGGTTTCCATTCTGCTTCCTTATTTTATGGAAGAGAAGTGATGATTTATTCAGGTTTTAAACAACCCTTGACTCACACCAATTTGAACAAGACAAACAAGAACTTTTAGCAAAATGCATTGATTTGATTCCGGTGCAGTAACTTTCCAGTAAATCACACAGACCACAGCTGAAAATTCAAAGATTTTATTTAAGAGTACAGTTTGAGACCAAGGTTCAAAACTTGAAGTAATAAAAAAAATCCATCTTTCTAATCTAGATACAAGAAAATTCTTATAAAAAAACATAGAATTAGTGTTTGTTATGAGCCTCTCACAGTCACACATCGCCCTTAATGTTGCCTGTTGGTCGGAGCACCTTTGTTCAGTTTCCAGGTTGTGTTGCGATTGCAGTCACAGTTAGCTGCCCTTTTTTTTTTTTTTTTTTAAACTGCATGTCAGTGCACAAGCAAAAGTTCTACATTTGACGTTTCAAACAATAAGATTTGTCGTGGGATGACGGTTGAAAATATTTACGGCTGAATTTCAACCGCTCTCACAAACTGACCTAGTTGAACGTGAACGTGTCGCCTCGTGTCGCCGCTGGCTTCAGGTCTAAATGCTGCGGCGGCTCTGCCTTCGAGGTGCAGTTCCTGAGTCCTCCTTTCAGCTCAAACAGCTGCTGAGCATGGCTGGAGAGAGTGCCATTCACTTGAAGGAGAAGGTTGACTGACTGTTTCTCCAGCTCCTCCCTGACCCTCTCCAGGTCTTCTGCCAAGTAATTCAAGCCCTTACACTGATCTTCCACACTTGACACACGCCCACCAACCTCAGTTACCTCTCTTTTGACCCCCAGGGCTGTACTTCGGCATCCTCTGACCTCCTCAGTTAGCCGCCTCTTCACCTCCTGCAGCTCACCTTTAAGTCGAGTCAGTTTGCGCTCACCTGCCCCGAGCATGGAGGCCTGATGTCCAACCAGCTGGACCACACCCTTTATTTGATGGGCCAGCCGGACCTCTCTCTCATGCCAGGAGCTGTTAGCTTCTCCCACCTGATGCACCACTGTTCCCATGGAGTCCTGCAGGTTGGTCAGAGTGTTGTTGACCGAGCGAACACTGAACTTCAGGACAGTTAGCTCTGCCTGGAGTGGAAAATGTCCAGCTGCTTGTACCTGCTTCTCCCTGAGGGTCAGGTTCTTCAGGATGTTCTGCAGTGTAACGTTGAGAATATTCAAACGGTCACTCTGCATGTCCAGAACCTCCTTCACCTTCTGGTCCAGTGTTTGGGTTTCACCAGGCCCAGCTGAGTCCCCTTGAGTGTTACAGTCTTGTGCCGAAGAGCAGGAAGAGGAGCAGAGAAGCTCAAGGTTGGTGACGTGTTGTTGCACTCGGTCCACGTCCAGCTCAAGCCTCGCTCGGAGAGACTCCAGCTCTGTTTCTAGTGCTGGAATGGCGTGGCCCTCCAGCAGGGTGGGGGCAGTGGCATTGCCAAGCTCCTCCAAAGCTGACAGGAAACGGTCCTCAAGGGCTCTCAGTTTAGCCTCCATTCTGGCCTCCAAGCCCTGCCCCCCCACAATGCTATCTAAAATACCCTTCCTCCTTTCAGACTTATCACTTTTATTCTTCCCGGTCAGGTTGAGCTTGGATTCGACATATTTCAGACGTCCCTCCAGCATTCCCTCTATGTGATCCTTGTGACCACTGAGCTGCACTCTCAGGTGTCCCTGGGACTGGTTGAGGTTCATCACTGACGTCTCCAGAAGCTGAACTCTTTCTTCCAGTCCACTCATTCTACCACAGCACTCCTCTGTGGCTGGTAAACCGTGCATCAGAGCCTGGAGGGATCCCAACTTGCTTCTCAGCTTTGTTGTGCTTTCTTCCAGAGCGTCTCTCATGTGCTCCTGCTGCTGTCGATGCTCTTTCTGGCACTGATGGCGCTCATCTCCAGCTTTCTCCTTGCATCGTTCCTCTGCGCTCTGCACGCGCTTCTCCAACCCATCCAGAATTTCTACCCTGATTGCACTCAGTTTGGCATCCATCAGATTCTCTGCAGTTCCCCCAGTTTGGGCAGTGGAGTCTGACACCTCTCCTGCTCCGTTAGAAATGTTCTTCAGTACTCCATCATGTCCCATCACTGTTGCTTTCAGCTCCTGCAGCTCTTCGGTTTTGGCTCGTAGCTCTGTCCTGAGCTCTTCCACCCTTCCATTTAGCACTGTGAGGCCAGAAAACACATGACTTCCATCTAAACCCTCTGTGTCAGGGTCTCCTCCAGGAATTTCAACAAACCCTACAGTGGATGGGTTTGATGCTGTAGCTGGAGCAGTAATGGGACCAGGAGCAGCAGAGAGCAGCGCCGACAGCATCCTGCTGGCGTCCTCTCTTAGCGAGGTTCGAAGGCTTTCCTCCAGTCCTGTCACAGTTCCCCTCAGGGTGTCCAGACCCTGACTTAAACGGTGCATGTCCTCTTCCATCCGGAATAGCCTCTCTTGTGTTTCACTGTCGAGAAGTTGGCCTGATGATAGATAAACAAAGTTTTTAAATGTGGGATAAAATAGATACAAACAGCAGAGCTAAAGGTTAAAATGTTAAGAATTAGTTGTTCAAAGTTCATTGTTCATTTAGTGGCAAAATTTTGTGTTATGCCCGCTTAATAAAACACCTCATCAGGGCTACTAAAGATGTTAGAACTACCTGTGTTCTCCCCCTCTGGGGGAGGAGGAACAAGGATCTCCTCTGGGGTTTTTTCCTCAGGGTCCTGGTTGTGCTCATGTTCATGTTCTTGGTTGATAACTGGGAGATGTGGGTCTGGGTGCTCTGGTACTAACTCAGGTTCAGTTGGATAATTCTCAAAGGAAGTCTCTGGGTATGAGAAGAACCGTGGCAGCCCAAAGTGAGGCACTGGGTAAGAGTTTAAACTGTTGGTAGGTCCCTTTGATTGCCTCCACTGGTTGGCTTTCACATGAGAATTAACAGGTGGACCCTTAAACATCGCTCCATGATGCTGCGACCCCTCAAACTGAGGACCTTTCATCGATGAACCCTTGAATGGTGGCATCATTCT
This sequence comes from Hypsolebias martinsi, assembly GCA_031762355.1. Classification (NCBI taxonomy): domain Eukaryota; kingdom Metazoa; phylum Chordata; class Actinopteri; order Cyprinodontiformes; family Rivulidae; genus Hypsolebias; species Hypsolebias martinsi. The sequence goes on along the minus strand of JARVGQ010000116.1, from coordinate 7,117,256 downwards.
CATGAGATGCTGGTACATTGGACGGTGCTCCATACAGTCATAGCCAGAATAACCAGGACAACAACGCCACTCCAGCTCTGTGACCATTTTCTGATCCACTTTGTAAACTGGCTTGTACAGCAACCGATACCTGCAGAGAACATCCAGTTATTAGACACATCCCAAATGTCTGACAGAGGAACATCACATTCATAATGAAATATGTTGTCTGCTCACACAAGAGTTGGACATTTGCTGCTCCAGGAACACTTGTTGTACTCAGCTTTTACAAACGGAGCCGCCCCGTCCTGCACGGTGAAGGACACTGTCCTTTCTGTGACGTAGGCACAGTGGTTCCTGAAGAAGAGTGAAAACAAAAGGATGAAGTCTGCTCACAATATAAATTCTTTTTTTTAAATTAATTTTATCTGATGCAGAGTAATCTAACAGAGAACCAACACTTACTGGTGTCTGCTGGTGGGTTTTCTTTGCTCGGGTTGTGCACCAAGTCCAGTTTTATACTGATGGAATGGGTTGAAGTGTTTGGCTTCAACCGCTGACAGAAAAAAACTCAGAGCAACAATCAAATCCATCCTTGGATTTTCACATGGAAATAAAAAAGCAAAAGTAGTCCTCAGTTAAAAAAAATATATATTGTTCTTTTACTGTAGAAAGTATTCCTTTAGCATGAACGTTTGTATCAAACTTACTTTTTTAAGCTGCCACTTGATAAAAAAAAACTATAAACTCAGAAAAATACTTTTCTACAAAACATGCATAAAAAAAGAGTTGTGTGCTGTTCAGGACAGTGCTGTCAGCAGACTGCCAGGCTGTGAAGACTGAGGGGTGGACGTTGTGAACTTAAAGGTCTTCAAAATCCACTAAAGGGTCCAGCTGGCACCATCTGCATATCTCCTCCCACCCAGTTTCCTCAAAGTAACATGAGAGCGAGGTGGAGAACCCTCACATTGAAACCTGTGGGGTTTAATAGAAAATATCATTTTGGTCACACAACTAGTCTGAACTTCCACCAACCCTGGTGACGTCATGACAAACCAAAACAAACGGCCCTGCAGAGCACAGCCTCCTGTGTTAAAGTGAAACATGTAGGTTGAACTTCACAAGAAACAGTTTGCTGTTTGGCTTGTAAGAAAACTTGTGGCGTTCATGAATGTTTCTGAATCCACAGCTGGAAACAAAAGTAGCTCGACAGGAGCATTAATGAATCTGGTTCATTTTGATGAATGTCCTGCTGACAGGTTCTGGTTTAATAACAAAGTAATAACCCTTTGTCCCGTTTACATCATTCTCTGCCTCCATCTCCAGCCCTGTCTGTGCAGAACGTTCCTTTTTCTGATGGACTAATGCTGAATCTGTGGGAAATAATTCTGTACGTTTTACATCTTTCACAGCCGAGTGTCCTCAGTGTCAGGGGAACAATCTAAACATAGTCTAACAAGTAAAATATACTTTTTTCTCTTTAATTATATAGCATTATGTCATCATGCATGATTTTACCATTTAAATCAGAAGCAGGTTGCATCAACTTCGAAACATGTAAACTGACAACATTTAGGAGTTAAAGTGATGGGTCTAATTTACTAAAACCAACAATAACATAAGGTCCATTCTTTGAAATGGGCATTTTATGCATTAAATGCATGTTTTTTCATGGCGAAAAGAAAAAGCTCGTAGAGTTTAAAGGGCTTTTTGAGCAACCCCTTGGGTCAGACTGGTTAAAGTTTGAGTTGTAAACATTGTTTCAGTGTCATTCAGCAGAAGGTGTCATGTTATATTGTATAAAATCTGTACTGGAAGTCACAATGATCGATTGGTTTAGCTGTGAGGACATTGCTGGGCTCTTGGGGGGGGGTGTGGGGGGTGTGTCTGTGAAAGCTCTTTTTAACTTCACACCCCCTCACAGTTTTGAGCCCAGCTTCACAGCAAACCTCCAAAGAAACAGGAGCAAACACAAACAAATGGTGCTAAAGAGCGTGGCTGTGCACACCCATGGAGGAGTGACCCACACGTTCATTCACAACACCGGCCTTTGTGCTGCTCGTGCTCACATCACCGCCTCATTCTTCACAAAGAGCTGCCTGAAGGCCACTCGACTCCACGTCACACCAACTTTTCACCTACTGAACAAGTCTCAAACATTATGGAACATTATTTACACAAATATTAACCCCAACGAAGCAAGTTTTCCTCTTATTTACATGTAACCTCATTGTTTGAACATCACTTCAGTCAGATTAAGGCACCGTGCAAGAATAAACTAATTAATGTCTGAATATTTAAAGACTGAATAATGTTGAAACTATAAATGACAGCTAGAGAAGAGCTGCTGTGGAGAGCAGGAACAAGAGAGCAGAGAGAGGAGTCGACGGCTGTAAAACACCGTGGCTGAGAGGTTTGAACAGTGAGTGTTTGTAGTTTTCAACATGAGTGTTTTTCTGGACTGGAACTGAACAGAGACTGAAAGTAAACCTAAATGTTTTTGATACAAGATATTCAAGTGGGCAGGAGTTACACTGTGGAGAACGGAGGGAGGTGTTTGTTTTTGTCAGGCAACAGAGTTTCCTGGCGAGTAGAAGGAGAAATGTTGTGCAGTGGTGGAGCCAGGGGGTGACCAATGGTGGCCGTGGCCACCTTATATTACTCTTTGTCCACCACAGACATGAGAGGAAACCACTCTAATATAAAAATTAGAAAGCACAGTTTCCTCAGATGACTGGGGTGGTTGATTTAGATATATGTACGGTGGAAGCCATCTTGGATTTTGACGTGGAAAGTTCAAGTTGTTTATTTGTCATATAAGGTTAACAGTACAGTGAAATGCTCAGGATGAGAAGAACCGATCTGACTCCCTAAAAACAAACAAACAAAAAACAAAGAACAAACAAACAAGAAATACTAAAAACATGCAATAAGGGTACAAAAATAAAGTACCCAAAAGTGAAAAAGTAACTATAATATTTGTGATGTCCTAAAGAGAGCTAGCAAACAACAACATGGTAGAATGTAACAGTGCAGCAGAATGAATTTGAATGAATAAATATTTCAAGGTAGTACAAAGTAAGATAAGCTAAAATGCATGATATATGTATTTTGCACACAACTAACTTATACTACACAAGTTGTGTAACAGGTTATTGCACATGTAGTGAGTGACATTGAGATGGAATTATGATGTAATTATGGTAATTATGACCCCGTTTTCAAAAGGAAACTTTATTATACCACAGACAGATTGTTCACCTGTCAAACCCCTGAGAACACTTACTTGGGAAAGATGTAAAAACTGCAAATGTATTTTTTGCAGGTTCTGCATTATTCAGCTTTGGATGCAGAATGATGGTTCTGCACTGGCAGCTTGGGGTTTGTAAAGGTAGAGATGGATGGTGGGAATTATGTAAATGATACGAAGGGCTATTGCATTTCTCACAAGTTCACAAGGTTTACATATATCTGTTGGCCATTTTGGATTTTGGCATGACAATCCAGTTTTTCAAAAGAACTTTCTTATGTCAAGATGCAGCCACAAACCAAAATGGAAGCCAGTACCTCTCTTATTTTTCAAGTTTTCACCACATTCGTGGACAGATGGAGGGTATCTCCAATTCCCTGCTTTTGCTCTGCGACAGAGGACAACAAACTCATTCTAAAACATCCATGAACCCATTAATGCAGTTCTATGAGTCAAAATAAATGAGTAACACCAAATCAAGACACTTAGTAAAACCCATAAATCCCGACAGCCTCTGCCACTGATTATTCTGAGTTTGAAAAGCAAAAGGTATTTCATTGTTTAATTTAAAGACAGTGATTGTCTGAAAACAAGGAAAGTGTTTTAATACAGATCATCATGATGAAAGGGACACTCTTTGAAGCAACGCCTCGCATGTCAAAGTTTAATACAAACGTTATCAGTTCATGCTCAGACTCTGTATTCCACATGACTTTCAGTGACTACCACTTAGGGCTGAACGATTTTGGAAAATATTCTAATTGCAATTTTTTTTAGCCTCCATATTGCGATTTTATTTGCAATTATTTTTCAATGTCTTCTTCTCATGTATTTTTCAATGAACCCAAGCAATAAATCTGCTTCAGTTAAAAAAAACTCCACTGTTTTTAGCTCCACTTCAACTGTTTCTGCATTTTTTTGTATAGCTCCGGGATAGCAGGCTAAAATGTGTGAGCGAGGGCATTCTGTACCGCTTTTCCACTGTGTTTACCAAAACCGTGAACCCAGACTTGGTCACTATATCAATGGGCATCATGTCTTTCACTATGAACTCCGTTACTGCTCGAGTTATTTCCACGTGCCGTTTAGATTTATGTTCATATGGAGTAATAGCTTCGAACAGTTCAGTCAGTGATCCCTGTCGGCTGCTACTTTGCTTCCTTTAAGTTGAAGCACTGGTCGTTGGGATTCTAGCCATGCAACTATTGCAAATGGTTTTGTGGTGTTTTTTTTAATTGCTGATAAAGATTTGTGGTGTTACCTGAGAGGTAGCAACAGCTGCAAGGCATGTTCTGCACAATACATGTCGTTGTGCAGTGTCTTCTTTTTTATAGACAATATAATTCAAAACAACGGACATGCTGCCGCTCATTGGTTCCAATTTCAGATGTTTCAGCTTTAGTTGAGCCTGACGCCATGTGCAACCAGAGTGTTGGCTTCTCCCGCTCCCTGCTCTGCTTTGCTCCGCTCACTCACAAGTCACATAACCAGATCACGTGACCAGATCATGTGACCAGTCAGATCGCAGCCTTTGAGAGGAGAAAATCTCGTTTTAACATATTGTGTTATTATTGCAAATGTACGAATTGTTCAGCCCTACTACCAGTCCACATGTCAGCTGTGTTTCTGTGAGAGGGACAGGACTGAAGCGTGTTTTGTGTTTGAAGTGCATTTTAATTGAACCACATTTCTGTCATGTATTGATCATGTTGATGATTTTTAGAAAGTGAAAAAAGGTCATTCTCAAAACTTTTAATGAATGTAACAAGTTTATTTAAGTTTCTTTAAAGTCACTCAAATAAATTTTTAAAACATATTTTCATTATAATCAAAGCCATGTGACTTTGACATGTTTCTCTCACATTTAAATATTTATAGACCTGAAGAAAATAAAACAAGCTTCAAAGAAACTTCACACAATATTAACTAAATATTTTAGCTCACACTGTTACTTTCCTCTGACTTTGATCTCATTTACTGATAAAATAGGACAAATGTTGTTAAATAAATATTGTTATAGATCACAGATGGTTAAAACTAGAAACGTGTTACTTAATGGCATGTAGGAGCATTCCTCGTGCTAAAGCTTGAGTGCACGGTGAATAAAAACAGAAAGTCTCCATCGGCTCTTTGGTTTCTCATCTCTCAGTCCTTTTGATTCGTTACTTTGGTCCTCACCACTTCTCCTTGTGTGTGTTTTTTTAAGCTTCTAGATTCTCAGTTTCTTCCAGCGTCTGGCTCCTGTCCAGTTTTTATTCATCTGAAAAAACTTGAGACAGTTTCAATGTTCCGTTTTATTTTTGGTTTATTCTCTAAGACAAACAAACTGTGTGTTTCAAGAGATGAAGGGATTTGAATCTCTAGGTCTGGGCTATTCAACTGGTGGCCCATGGGCCAAATCAGGCTCACGGTTGAGCTCAGTTTGGCCCACCAGTGGGTTCATTTTTAAATAAAACTAGATTTTAAACCATGAAACACACTTACCTAATGACAATAACTACTGGATGTCTGGAAAGCTGTTGGCTTTCAGTAACTGCGCCCCCCTGAGCAGTTTAGTTGAATAGTCCTGCTCTAGGGTTTTCAGCTCTTTGCAGGTTCCTGAGTTCCACATGGCACCAGTGAGCAGCAGCTGGAGATCATCTCTCCAGTGAGCACTAGGGGTATAAGCAGGCTAAATCTGAGCTGGATCCTGTCAGAACAAGATCTGGGAACTCTTATTTTGACAGGGTGTGTTCTGGTTTTCTTGGATCTAGTAACTCTCAGGCGTAATACTGATAAATTTATGAACAAATATGACTTCCTTGAATGAATAAAACCTATACTGGATATGCAAACTGAAAATACTTACATAAACACTAATTTTGAGTTTCCTAATATCACATCAGAGTTGTTGCTTCGCATTTCCGCTTCTACTCTTGAAAAAAAAATCTCCACTCCTAAAAATTCAAAGTCATGGGAAATTTTATTAAAAAAAACTCAAAAATATAATTAAACGTTTTGCACTATGTATATTTTCCTGTGTTTTTGTGAACAATCTGATGTGTGAATAACTGCAGGAGTTATTTGAACTGCGTAAACGAGACAATGATCTCGCCTCATAAAACTCTTTGTCTGCAGTCAGAGTGTTTGAAGTGATGTTGGAGCAACAAGGACACTTTTCTGATCTGAACAGGAGGCTTGAGAACAACTCTTTTCTAAACCAAAGTGCTAAATATTAGGTAGGTTTGTTTCTAAGTGGCCAAAATCTTAGAGCAGTTCTTGTTGTCCCACGGTGCAGAGCAGGAAGGAGGATGAGGGGTGCATCTGACCTCAGTGTGGAATACTAAACAACTAATAAGTTAAGAAATTATTCACCAAAATATTGAATAAATATGAAATAAATGATGACAGTCTCAAATAGGCCAGTAAATCTATGATTTTTTTTTTTTTGCAAGATTTGTGCCACCTGTCAATCAATCCAGTAGGCATGTCAGCAACTGACCAATCAGCAACCTCAATTTGTCCTGAAGTGAACGCCCCTAACCTGCAGAGTTGCAGCAGTTTTGCATTACGAACGCTTTGTAGAAGAGATTTAATGATGAGTTCACATCTTTGTTTTTGTTTCATGTTATTCTACTGTCGTAAACCTTTGTAAAACACAACAGAATGCAGGAAATGGCATCTACTTTATTCACAGTTCTCTGGGGGAAGACCCAGAGACACTAACCCTAACATTTTTCTAATTATTGACTCAAATATCTCAATGTTCATTTACTCTGGAAACAGGTTCTGTTTGGTTCCAGCACAGTTAAATAATGAGTAAAATGAATTTATTTACAAATCAGGCCACATTTCATAAACACAACATATCTAAAGTTTTTATTTTGCTAGCTTCCTTGAGTTTTTGAAATATATACACTTAGTTCATTTTTCTACTAAACAGAAGGCACAAATAATTAAAATAACTTCACACTTTGAGTTCCTGATTTTATTATGACTTGTTTCTGTCTTGCTGTCAGTGTCATTACTGTTTTATTGAATACTTGAGTACATTTGATCAAGCCCCTGTCTCCCTTGTTGTTTTCTCTTTGTTTTCAGTAAAGTTTTGTGGAATAAAGTTCTAATAATTTGTGTGTTCATCCGTTTTCTTTTTGTTCTGTCATGGTTTTGTAGTTAACAGTTTCGTGTTGGCTTTTGATACATTCAGCTCAGTCTTTTTAGTTTATTTCAGATCGGGCTTGTTTTCTGCACCTCCTCACACCTGTTCCTTGTTCCATCTCATTTTCTGCCTCAGCACCTCCACACTCTTGCTTCGTCCTCCCGCGCTGAGGAGTAAATGACGGGAGTCGTGGGTTTTGCTCTTGCTTTTCTCAATCTTAATGTTTCTGAACTTGGTGCATTTCCAGAGCTTTTTGTTTTTAGTCATTTCGACTTTCGGCTCCCTGCCTGCTGAGCTTGTATTTTTGTCTTTTCTGCTTCAACTCGTTTTAATGACACCTGGAGGTGACCGGAGCTCGACAGACAGAGACTGACTCACTTTAGATTTCTAACAGCAACAAAATGTCCAAACTTCTCCAGTTTCCATAACTCATCAAAGTTTTTCTTGTCACTTTCTTGATTGACTAAATTTAACTTTAGCTGCCATCGGCAGCACACTGGCTCAGCGGGTAGAGCTGTTGCTTCTCAGCAGGAAGGTTGCCGGATCAATTCCTGGCCGGCGACCTTTCTGGGAGTTTGCATGTTTCTCTCCTGGACCAGTTGCCTCAGGGCCCTGATCACAGACAGGCAGTAGAAGATGGAGATAGTATCATTTCACAACATCTTAAGCTCTCAGTAACTGTAACATGCTGAGGAGATGATGCATAAGAGCTAAAACAACGTGCAACAATGAATTGTCTGATTTTGTTCTTGTTTCATCAGAAATAAAGTTTTCATGTGTTTATATTTTTAGTATCAAGCCAAATGTGTTTTACATGTAAAACAACAGAAGTGAACCTATGTGCTGCTCAAAACGTTACCATAAGAACGGCGTGCTTTTAAACTGAAGTAAAACTAAAACAAACACTAATTATATGAAAGTTTATTAAAATGTGGAGATGGGAACATAATGAGATTGATAGGAAGACTGAAAGATTTCAATTGGGCCTTTAAAGTGATTTAAAATGCAGTAGAGTTTAGGATAGACTTAAAGAGACAGTTCAGATGTTCTGACTTAGGGCTGCTGAAATGTTAAAAACAGTTATTATCTCACCTGTGGTGGATAACTTTCTGAACAGCCTCAGTCCAGAGAGTTGATTCTGATCAGATGGATGAACTATCAGCTGGAGCAAAGAGGACTGCTGCCGACCTAAAACAGTTTGTGTGATCATTCTTCCATAAGCTTTTTCATTGCCCTCAGTTTTACTTTAAACAAATTTTTAACTTTGAATAATGTGGGTATTTGTATGGACAAATAACAGCACCAGCAGCTAGCTATAGCCCATCCAGTGCATCAGAATGTTCCTGCCTGAGTCACTGCGTACTATAAAGTTTAAAGTGGTAAATCAATCCATCAATACAACTTTATTGTCCAAAATATTTCATGAGATGGAGATTTACCTTTGACATCTGGCTAATGCAAACAAAACAACACTAGTTAATAAATGCCTTAAAACTTTTAAAAGTTTAGTTAACCCAATAAAAACAATTCTATGATACATTAAAAACATAAAAACATCCCAGCAGACATTGATTTGACAATGATACAGCGGTGGTGGGATGCATCACAAACAACGATGAGTCCAGCTACAGGCAGGAGGTGGAACACTTGGAGAGCTAGACAATAACCTTCACATCGATGTGAAGAAGACAAAGGAGATGATTATGGACTTCAGAAGGAACAAACACACCCACACCCCACTGAACATAAGAGGATCTGCGGTGGAAGTGGTCTCCAGCTACAAGTACTTGGGTGTGCACATGAACGATAACCTCAGCTGGAGCAACAACACCACCAG
>JARVGQ010000116.1:6788346-6800810 GCA_031762355.1 Hypsolebias martinsi | reverse complement strand
AAGGTTCCTTTAAATCCTAAAATGTGTATCTTGAATATTTATCCTGATGACTTTGTTATCCCAAACAACTTGAGATCCTTACTTAATATCTCCTTTTTGGAAGCTGAATGCTGTATTGCGTCCTCTTGGAAGAAAGAGTCATTATGTGAAATCTCACAATGGATTACACAAATGACGTTTTACTTTGCACTTGAGAAAATCAGCTATTTTACTAAGAACAAGCTTGATAAATTTTGGAATATCTGGTCTGTCTTTTACACTTGGCTGGGCCAAAATTATATCCAACTCGATGGCTGGAAAAAGGATTTGTTATAAGGTCATTTGGTGAGTCAAACGGATGTGTATGCTCTATTGAGGGTCTGCTGCAAATTTGTTTTATTTTATTTTTTTCACTCCCCTGTGTGTATGTCCTTTTGGTGTTTGTCTTGTCTGGGTTTATATTTTAAGTATTTGTAATTGAATATATGTATGCTTTTTGTTCTCTTGTTAAAATCAATAAATATATGTTTAAACAAACAAACAAACAAACAAACAAACAAACAAACAAACAAAAAAATAAATACCTACCACAAAATTATATTCTTTGTTTTTCTGACTGGCCTTATAAATGTCTATAACAGAGGATTTGTGTGAACTTTTATAAAACTTCTGACACTGAAGATTTTTCAGAGGTTTAGTTTCAGATGCATGCCAAATAATTAACAGGAAAGATATTAACTGTTTACAGTCTTACTGCAGAACATTACTTAAAAATGTTTGAAACATTCCTTTGTCTTTATAGAAAACATGTTTTTGTACAGTCAGCAGAATTATTACCAAAAACTTTGGTTAAATTTTATGATTGAACGACGAGACAAATGAACAACTTACATTTGTAATATTTTATGACTCAAATAATAACACCAATAGGAGATACAGAAAATCCCCCCAAAACAAGACAAACCTTCATGTGAATGACTGACTTATTAGAAAGGACTGTCAGTAACTACAGACAGGATATTTAAAAATGTGTTTATAAAGATAAAAACATCATTAGAACTGATGAGAGTTATACATTTATCATCGTTATTTTCTGTATTTATTCCAGGGGAGTGGAGGAGCAGAGGCACAGAGTTTCTTTGCTTGTGTCTGGAACTGTCCAACAACTTTAATTCACTGACAGACTTTAAAGTTTCCATACGAGTCTACAAAATAAAAGAGTTAACAAAAACCTGAAATGATCTGAGGCAGACCCAAATGAATCCAGATGTTTACAGTGTAAAACCACAAAAACATTTTTCCTCCCTGGCATTAACTCCAACTAAACCTTTTCTGTTTTAGGTCAGTTATAATAACCATTTCTACTGGATAAATGCTCAAACAATAAGGGTATTTGAGGATATTTTAGAGATATTTGAGGACATTTAAAAAATGAGGACATTTTAAAAATATTTTCGGATATTTTAGAGATATTTGAAGACATTTTAGTTATTTGAGGATATTTTAGAGATATTTGAGGATATTTTAGAATTTTAGAGATATTTGCAGACATTTTAGTTATTTGAGGATATTTTAGAGATATCTGAGGATATTTTAGAATTTTAGCGATATATGAGGACATTTTAGTTATTTGAGGAATTTTTAGATATACTGTATTTGATGATATTTTAGAGATATCTGAGTATATTTTACAGATATTTGAGGATATTTTAAAAATATCTGAAGATTGTTTAGAGATATTTGAAGACATTTTAGGACATTTGAGGAAAATTTTAAAATATTTTCAGAACTTTCCTCAAAATTTACATTTTCTTAACATTTGCTCAAAACTGTTAAATGTTTGGGGTTTCCTTCATCCAGTTTCCATTAGTATAATAGTTAATAGTTAATTAATATTAATGGTTACTAGTTAATATTTAACAATAAATAGTTAAAAGTTAATAGTATTCATTCAACCTTTATTTAGGTAGATTAATCTCATTGAGCCTCAAGGACTCATTTACAAGAGAGACCTGACCACAAACTAAGAATGATGACAACAGCAGCAGTAGATTTTCCTTGGACAATCAACAATAGACAAACACAAGAGAGAAATACAGATTTTTTTTTTAAACAAGTTAAAACAAAGATGTCAATGTTGCAAAACAGACAGATTATAAGGCAGATGTAGAAAATCAAAAACAGGAGCAATAAAATGGTTAATATAATAGCATGTTAATACAAGTATAATGGTTAATGATTAATAATACAGTAATAATAGTCAGCTGTATAATTCTCAATAATTAATAGTATATATAGCTGATAGTTTATTTATTTATTTATTTATTTAGTTAGTTATTTCTATAAAATTTATTCATTAAAAAATAATACAAAACAATCCCATAAATTATAAGAATACAAAATATAATAAAATGAAAGACAGCAGAAAGGAGAAATAAATCTTATTATATCTGCCCCTTTTTTCAAATGATTAGTTCAAACAATAATAATCTTCAACAAAATAAAATGAATAACTCTTTCTAACTCTAAAACAATACACATTAAGCTACTTCATATATACACATTTTTAACAATTCAGTTTTGCTCATTTTCTTAAATGTACACATTGACTTGGCATTTTTAACATCACTCTCCAAACCATTCCACAATCCAGTTCCCTGGATTGAGGAGACTGTCCCTTCAAACTAGTTCTGAATTTTGGTTTTACAAATATCTCTGTCCCCTTCAGATTATAACAACTTTGACTTTTAACAAAATGTATTTGGATATTTAATTTAATTTAATATTTCATGTAATTTTATCTCAATAGTTAACAGTTAATCATAAATGATTCATAGTTAATAATAAATAGTAGAATAGTTAATAGTGGAATAGTGAATAATGAATAATTAATTGTATAATACAGTAGTTAATAATTAATAAAAATAATAGTTAATATGTAATAACTAATAGTTAATATTATACTAATTAATAGTTTTTAATATCATAGTTATTCATTTGTAGTAGTTTAATGTTAATATTTAGTATAATAATAATAATAGTTAATAGCATGATATGTAGTAGTTAATATTATTGTATATGATATTTCATAGTTAATAGATAATAATAATAGTGAATAGTTCCTGTGTAGTTAATAGTTCATAGTTAATAGGTGATAATAATAACAATAATATTTAATAGTTAATAGGTAATAATATATAATAGTTTAGTTAATAATTAGTAGTTTATAAGTTAATAATAATAACAATAATATAAAAATAGTTTGTTGAATTTTGTCTCATTCTTCCTGACAGAACGAGGTCAGTTTGTGGGTAACAGTTTTTCTGCAGGTCTGACATAATATCTTTGCGATGGACTCTCCAGAAGTCTGGTTCTGGTGTCTTTAAGCCAGTTTGTAACTCATAGTTCAGTTTTAGTTTCATGGGACCACAGCAACACCTCCAAACATTAGTTGTTGGTTTTGTAGTCTTCCTCCTGGATGTTTGACTTTCTGTTGGTCCAAGCTTTCTCTGTGGATAATGACTCTCTGAACAACTATAACATTTATTGGCAACAGAGCATGTTCATCTGAAGGATGAATAGAGAAGCTGTGTCCTTCCTGAGCGCTTCAAATGTTCAACAATGTTGAAATGTGGGAACAGATGAACCCTCAGATGTTTGAAACTGTACATGAGGATGAAACAGGTTTTAGAAGTGGACTTTTCTCTTCCTGATGTCTCAGCTGATTTCTTTTGGGGTTTTTTTTTTTTTTGCCTCCAATTAACACAAATGTTATAAACTAACCAATAAAAAGCTTCCAAAGTCGTGACATCATCATCTGAGCTGCCTCAAATTATTTCAATGTATATTAATCTCTGTGAATGTGAGTGTGAGTCTGAAGAATGTCATAAAAACATATATTTTTGTTTGTTCATTCAACAAACAAACAAAACATTGACTGACCTGAAACAAGAAATGTTGATTTAAATGTTAAATAGTTAGAAACATGTTGAGCTTTTTAAACATTGTTTCTTCTGTGAAGTAAGTGTGAGCTATTGTCCTTAGCAGGAAAGATTTTGTTCAGAAGGTGCAGCAGCCAAAGAGCTGCATTCTCCTGGTTTATCATCAGAGGGCAGTCCTCATCAAACTCGTCAAAAGTGGGGGTGGGGGAGTGGGAGTGTGTGTGTGTGTGTGTGAGGGGGGGGGGGGTGCTGTCAGCCTGCTAATTTACCATCAGTCCTCCTCAGAGTGTTGCTGCTTGTCCTCCTTTCCTTGAGTCACAGCTTCAGTTTCCTGAAAGCCCCTCCATGATGTCTCATTCAGGTGGTCGAGTCTTCCATGACGTCTCTTTAATGTGGTAGAGTCTTCCATGATGTCTCATTCAAGTTGTAAAGTCCTCTGTGATGTCTCATTCAGGTGGTCGAGTCTTCCATGACGTCTCATTCATGTGGTAGAGTCTTCCATGATGTCTCATTCAAATTGTAAATTCTTCCATGATGTCTCATTCAAGTTGTAAAGTCCTCCATGATGTCTCATTCAGGTGGCCAAGTCTTCACTGAAGTCTCATTCAGGTGGTTGAATCTTCCATGATGTCTCATTCAAGTTGTAAAATCCTCCATGATGTTTCATTCAGGAGGGCAAGTCTTCCATGACGTCTCATTCAGGAGGTCGAGTCTTCCATGATATCTCATTCAAGTTGTAAAGTTCTCCATGATGTCTCATTCAGGTGGTTGAGTCTTCCATGATGTCCAATTCAGGTGGTTGAGTCTCCATGATGTCTCATTCAGGTGGTTGTATCCTCCATGACATCTCCTTCACGTGGTTGAATCCTCCATGATGTCTCATTAAAGTCGTAAAGTCCTCCATGGTGTGTCATTCAGGTGGCCGAGTCTTCACTGAAGTCTCATTCAGGTGGTCAAATCTTCCATGATGTCTCCTTCAAGCTGTAAAGTCGTCCATGATGTTTCATTCAGGAGGTCAAGTCTTCCATGACGTCTCATTCAGCTGGTCGACTCTTCCATGACATCTCATTCAAGTTGTAAAGTTCTCCATGATGTCTCATTCAGGTGGTCGAGTTTTCATGATGTCTAATACAAGTGGATAAGTCTCCATGATGTCTCATTCAGGTGGTTGGATCCTTCATGACCTCTCATTCAGGTGGTTGAAATCCTCCATGATGTCTCATTCTGGTGGTCGCGTCCTCCATGGTGTCTCCTTCAGGTGGTCGAGTTGTCCAAGACGTCTCATTCAAGTGGATGAGTCCTCCATGGCATCTCATTCAAGTTGTAAACTCCTCCATGATGTCTCGTTCTGGTGGTTGAGTCTTCCATGACATCTCATACAGGTGGTTGAATCCTCTAAGATGTCTGATTCAGGTGGTTGAATCCTCCAGGATGTCTCATTCAGGTTGTGGAGTTCTCCATGACATCTCTTTCAGGTGGCTGAATCCTCCATGATATGTCATTCAGGTGGTTGGGTCCTCCTTGATGTCTCATTCAGGTTGTTGAGTCCTCCATGATGTATCATTCAGGTGGTTGAGTCCTTCATGATGTCTCATTCAGGTGGTTGAGTCCTCCATGATTTCTCATTCAAGTGGTCAAGTCTTCCATGAGGTCTCATTCAAGTTGTCAAGTCCTCCATGATGTCTCATTCAGGTCATCGAGTCCTCCAAGATGTCTCATTCAAGTGGTTGAGCCCTCAATTACATCACATTCAATTTGTCAAGTCCTCCATGATGTCTCATTCAGGTGGTCAAGTCCTTCATGACATATAATTCAGGTGAACAAGTCCTCCATGATATCTCATTCAGGTGGTTGAATCCTCCACGATTTCTCATTCAGGTGGTTGAATCCTCCATGATGTCTCTTTCAGGTGGTCAGGTCATCCATGGGATCTCCTTCAGGTGGTTGAATCCTCCATGATGTCTCATTTAGGTGGTTGGGTCCTCCATGATGTCTCATTCAGGTGGTTGAGTCCTCCATGATGTATCATTCAGGTGGTCGAGTCCTCCATGATGTCTCATTCAGCTGTATGAGTCTCCCATGAGATCTCATTTAGGTTGTCAAGTCCTCCATGGGGTTTCACTCAAGTTGTAAAGACCTGCATGTTGTCTTATTCTGGTGGTCGAGTCTTCCATAACATCTCATTCAGGTGGTCGCATCCTCCATGACGTCTCATTCAGGTGGTCAAGTCTTACATGATGTCTCATTCAAGTTGTAAAATCCTCCATGATGTCTCATTCAGGTGGTCGAGTCATCCACCATATCTCATTCAGTTGGTTGAGTCATCCACCATGTCTCATTCAGGTGGTCGAGTCTTCCATGAGGTCTCATTGAGGTGGTTGAGTTTTCCATGATGTCTCATTCAGGTGGCTGAATCCTCTGTGATGTCTCATTCAGGTGCGTGAATCCTCCATGATGTCTCATTCAAGTTGTAAAGTCCTCCATGATGTCTCATTCAGGTGGCTGAGTTCTCTGTGATGTCTCATTCAGATGGTCAAGTTCGCCATGTTGTCTCATTCAGGTGGTCGAGTCTTCCGTCATGTCTCATTCAATTTGTAAAGTCCTCCATGATGTTTCATTCAGGAGGTCAAGTCTTCCATGATGTCTAATTCCAGTGTTTGGATCCTCCATGACATCTCATTCAAGTGGTTGAATCCTCCTTGATGTCTCATTCTGGTGGTCGAGTCCTCCATGATGTCTCCTTCAGGTGATCGAGTCCTCCAAGACATCTCCTTCAAGTGGTTGAGTCCTCCATGGCATCTCATTCAAGTTGTATAGTCCTCCATGATGTATCATTCTGGTGATTGAGTGTTCCATGACGTCTCATTCAGGTGGTTGAATCCTCCAGGATGTCTCATTCAGGTGGTCGAGTTCTCCATGACATCTCTTTCAGGTGGTTGAATCCTCTCTGATGTTTCATTCAGGTGGTTGGGTCCTCCATTATGTCTCATTCAGGTGGTCGAGTTCTCCATGTTGTATCATTCAGGTGGTTGAGTCCTCCATGATGTCTCATTCAAGTGGTCGACTCCATGGGGATTCATTAAAGTTGTAGAGACCTCCATGATGTCTTATTCTGGTGGTCGAGTCTTCCATGACATCTCATTCAGGTGGTTGAGTCCTCCATGATGTCTCATTAAGGTGATAGAGTCTTCCATGAGGTCTCATTCAAGTTGTAAAGTCCTCCCTGATGTCTCATTCAAGTGGTCAAGTCTTCCATGGCATCTCATTCAGGTAGCCGAGCCTTCCAAGATGTCTCTTTCCGGTGGTTGCATCCTCCATGATGTCTCATTCAGGTGGTTGAAACCTCCATGATGTTTCATTCAGGTGGTCGAGTCCTCCACAACGTCTCATTCAGGTGCTTGAATCCTCCACAATGCCTCATTCAAGTGGTTGAATCCTCCATGATGTCTCATTCAGTTGGTCGAGTCCTCCATGATGTCTCATTTAGTTGGTTGAGTCCTTCATGATGTCTCATTCTGTGGTCAAGTCCTCCATGACGTCTCATTCAGGTTGTTGAGTTCTCCATGATGTCTCATTCAGGTGGCTGAGTTCTCTGTGATGTCTCATTCAGATGGTCAAGTTCGCCATGTTGTCTCATTCAGGTGGTTGAGTCCTCCATGATGTCTCATTCAGGTAGTCAAGTCCTCCATGGCATCTCATTCAAGCTGTAAAGACTTCCATGATGTCTTATTCAAGTGGTCAAGTCTTCCATGATGTCTCATTCAGATGGTTATGTCCTTCACAATGTCTCATTCAGGTGGTTGAGTCTTCCATGGCATCTCCATCAGGTGGTTGAGTCTTCCATGATGTGTTATTCAGGTGGTTGAGTCCTCAATGATGACTCATGAAGGTGGTTAAGTCCTCCATGATGTCACATTCAGGTGGTCGAGTCTTCCATGATGTCTCATTGAGGTGGCTGAGTTCTCTGTGATTTCTCATGCAGATGATTTAGTCCTCCATGATTTCTCATTGAATCCTCCATAATGTCTCATTCAGGTGGTTGAGTCCTCCATGATATCTCATTAAGGTCGATGAGTCCTGGACCATAATGTTTCATTCAGGTGGCCACGTTTTCTGTGACATCTCATTCAAACGGTCGAGTCCTCCATGATGTCTCATTCAGGTGGCTGAATCCTCCATGATGTCTCATTAAGGTGGTTGAGTCCTCCACGACATCTCTTTCAGGTTGAGTCCTCCGTGATTAAAGTTTTCAAGTTCCCCATGACATCTCATTCAGGTGGTCAAGTCCTCTGTGATGTCTCATTCAAGTTTTCACTCCATGATGTCTCATTTAGGTGGTCAAGTCCTCCATGACGTCTCATTCAAGTTGTCAAGTCCTCCATGATGTCTCATTCAGGTGGTTCAGTCCTCCATGACGTTGCATTCAGGTGGTTCAGTCCTCCATGACGTTGCATTCAGGTGGTTCAGTCCTACAGGAAACATTTTGTGTTAGTTTACACCTCAGCTTAATGGGTTTTTCAATGAACACATCTGAGAAGGATCACATTGAAAATAATCAGAGGTTTTTTTCTTATCACATCATGGACCAAATAGAACAGATAGCTTCAGTGACATGATCATAAAGCTGCAGCGGTCCTCGTTCAGCACATCTACCAACAGCTGCAGTGGTCATCTTTCAGCACATCTACCAACAGCAGAGGTGGTCCTCGTTCAGCACATCTGCCAGCAGCTGCAGTGGTACTCGTTCAGCACACCCGTGATCTAGATCATGTAGCTGCTATGTGTGTGTGTGTCTGTCTGAAAATACTGTCTCTAATGAACAAGTGGATGTATTTTTATAAATTTCTCAAAAATTAATCTTTGGATGTATGTCAGTACCTGGTAAACATTTAGAGTCAACTCTATTAAAGATGGCCACCATAGCAAATTAGCAAAAATCTGTTCCAAGTCAGTCATATTTACAGCTGTTAGTTTTATATTATGCTTAAAATATATTGTGCATTAACATAAAAGCTTAAAGACTGGAAAGAAACTTAAATATTAATTTTTTTTAAATCTCATTCAATCACCACCCACGTTGTCATCTTTAGAAACCGGTCAATAATCTAAAAGTTCAAATTATGAGCGTTGTCCTTGATATTTGCTTTTTCTTCAAAAAAGTGTTTGTTCGTCATTTGACGAGGACGGTGGGCTATAAATACTAAAGTTTCCACCAGACTCTGCCTTGTTGCCATGGGAAAGAAGCCAGAGGAAATTTAAACTGCAGCAACATTTGTTGCTTGTATACAGCAACTTTATGACCAACAGGTTGTTTGTTTTTCTTCCACTGCAGCAACATTTGTTGCTTGTTTAGAGCAACTTTTTTAAGACCAACAGGTTGTTGTTTTTTCCCACTGCAGCAATATTTGTTGCTTGTATACAGCAACTTTATAAGACCAACAGGTTGTTTTTCTTCCACTGCAGCAAAATTTGTTGCTTGTATACAGCAACTTTGTAAGACCAGCAGGTTGTTTTTCTTCCACTGCAGCAACATTTGTTGCTTGTTTAGAGCAACTTTTTAAAACCAACAGGTTGTTTTTTTCCCACTGCAGCAATATTTGTTGCTTGTTTAGAGCAACTTTATAAGACCAACAGGTTTTTTTTTCCTTCCACTGCGGCAACATTTGTTGCTTGTATAGATCAACTTTATAAGACCAACATGTTGCTTGTTTTGCTTCTACTGCAGCAAAATTTGTTGCTTGTTTAGATCAACTTTATAAGACCAACATGTTGCTTGTTTTGCTTCTACTGCAGCAAAATTTGTTGCTTGTTTAGAGCACCTTTACAAGAACAATACGTGGCTTGTTTTTCTTCAACTGCAGCAACATTTGTTGCTTGTATAGAGCAATTTTATTAAACAAACAGGTTGTTCTTGGTTAGGAACAGGCAGGAATTGTTTCCAGTAAATTATACCAGCTAAACTTCAATGTACTTTGTTTCTAATTTTTGTCAAACTTCAGTTCTTTGACATTCAGGCAGTAAATGGTTCTTGGTTTGGTTCTTTACGTAGCTCCTCTTGATCTGAACGTGACAATGTTTAAACACCCCAAAACTTTGTCCCCACAATGGTCATCACAAGTTAATGAACTTTCCATTTTCAACTTGTTTCCAACAATGGAACTAAAGACACCAACTCCACCAACTCACCGTCACCGTGACACTTTAGAAAACAACAAACTGTTTGTGTGACGTTTGGCGGGTGACAGGCATTTGTTAACTTCTTCTCTCTGCTGCCTCTGGCCCTTTACACATCAGTGATGGAGGTGACCAAGTCCAGCACAGGTGTGGGCTGTGAGAAATGAAGTGGAACCAAAGAGGCGTGGATTTTTTTAAACAATGAGGAATAAATAACTTTACAAGAAAATTGTCTTTTTGGTGGTTTCTTAAATGCTACAGTGTGCCCTGAAGAGCATGCAGATGTTGTAGAGGAAGTGAAATGCTCAACAAGCAGCACATGTCTACACATGGTCACTCACGATTTGTGCAGATTCTGACTCACAATCAGCTTCCAGGAAGTGCATGTGATCCGAGCGTGCACAAACTACAGACCCAACAGACTGAGGAGATTCATGACCTGAAGTTTAGAAGCTAAAACAGACTTTATGGTCCATATGTAGTCCAAAATGAAATGTCCTTTTTTACATTTCCAACACTCTTTTCATCCACAAACATGAAAACTTATTTTACGTTCAGTTTCTTTCTTTATTATTCAGCATATTTATTTCATTTTGCACCTGCATAACTTTAAAAATCTAACGTGTAAGTCTGGTTATGGACGTTAACCATTTTGTTGAAATTAGTTACTGACACTTTAAGAATAAAAAGGAGGTGATGTAACAAGTTTTAGGCAGATTTGTTTCAAGAATTGAATTTGTGTAAAACAATGATTCAGAGGATCTCTGCTCGAGTTTGAACTTTTGATCTCTGCTTTAAAAAAAAAGGCTTTACAAGCATCACCAGATGTTTCAGGATGTTGTACCACATCAAGTTTGCTGCTAAAATTAAAACTCAACATCAAGAAGTGCTTTCTGTTTTAATGAACCGTGTTAAAGGTCTGCAAGCAGACCTGTTGCTTCTTTTACATCTAATCATAAAACTTCTCTTTCTACCACAAGCTTTGACTGGATGAAACTGAGGGACTTTGATTTAAAACTTTCACTGCTCAGCTTTGACTCTTTGCTGTTTGTCCATTTCATCGTGTTTCATGAGTCACTGCAGAATCGCCTTATTGTTAAATTCAACTATGTTAATAAATTGGAGTCTGCTCGTCCTGCCTCAGTCACTTCAATGTTCCCCAGACAAGATGAAATGTCTTGGGTTTTATTTTTTATTTTATAAGTTCTTACTGCAGTCTGTTTGTCTTTGTTAGATGTTTGCTCAGGATGTCTGTCTGATGTTGCTTCATAGACGCTGTGCAGACTATTTTTCATGTTCTGGAAGCAATAAACTCAAAATGTTCAAACTCTGATACAGAAAGAATACTTTCAAAACTTTGGATATTTAATAAATTGACAATAATTGCCTGCTGGTTTAGCACTTCATTGTTTTATTGAAGAGTGTTACCTTTTAAGTTAAATCTAAAATAAAAAATAAAAAAACAAGGCACCAAAGGTGAAAAACAAATACATCTACAGTGTGATTCTGTTGGCAGTGAGGTTCTTTCAACATCATGGTTCTGTTCTGTTAGCGGCATGGTCTTGTTAGCTTAGTAGGTCCGGCATGCAGCTTGATGGTAATAAGGACTGCAGCAGCTGCCCTCACAGTCCGCAGTCCAGAACTGGGTCCAGCAGACAGAGAATAGCCCAGGTTTCCCCATGGAACCAAATGGGTCCATACCGTGTGTGTAGGGCTGTAGGCAGATGGAAGCTCTTTTTAGCAGCATCAGCAGGTCTTGTTAGCAGGTCCAATCAGCAGCTTGGTGGTAATAACGACCGCAGCAGCTGCCCTCACAGTCCGCAGTCCAGAACTGGGTTTAGCAGACACAGAACATCCAAGGTTTCCCCGCAGAACCCAACAGGTCCATAGAGATTGGTCTGTGCAGGCAGATGAAGGATCATGGAGACAGCCAACATGACAGGCCAGAGCCTAGGCCCGAGGCTGGAGGGTGGCCGGGATCTGAACCACGATGGCATGATGGCATGATGGCAAGGCAGCGACACACAAAACGCTGTGTGTCGCGGTCATACCCGTATCGCGGGTGTGCATTGTAGGTGCAAAAGTAGTTAAAATAAAAACAACAAGAATAAAAAAGTTGAGTTGAAGCAGAGCTCCCGTCAGTGCCACCATTCTGTGGCACACGTGACGTCACACGTGTGATAAATCAGTGCTATTGCTACATTTATTTGAATGTGCTTATAGAGTGTGGGAGTGGTGGCGCAGAGGTTAAGAAGGTGAGCTTGTGATCGGAAGATCGCCGGTTCAAGCCCCAGTACCGACAACATCAAGAATGTGGGTGGGATAGGTGAAGCAGCCACACCTGTCTCCACCCTCATCTGCCCCACTCTG
>JARVGQ010000116.1:6691234-6703389 GCA_031762355.1 Hypsolebias martinsi | reverse complement strand
AAGTTTACAAGACAGTGGTGAGACCAGCTATGTTGTATGGTCTGGAGACAGAGACATGGACAAAAAGACAGGAGACATGGACAAAAAGACAGAAGACAGAGACATGTACAAAAAGACAGGAGACAGAGACATGGACAAAAAATTGGAGACAGAACTGGAGGTGATTGAAATGAAGATGTTGAGGTTCTCCTTAGGAGTGACAAGGATGGAGAAGAACATTACCACATTTTTGACCTTCAAACAGAGGCCAAAAATGTGTTAGGAATTTTTTTTGTCTCCAAACCCTGTGTCATTTTTCACCACTTTTATCACACTTGTAAATGAGTCTTGAGGCTCAATGTGACTTATCTGTTTAAATAAAGGTTGAATGAAAAAAGATTAGGAATTAGTTTTTTTCTTGCTTGCTCTCAGTGAAGGCAGACGCTTCCTCCTCCACTCCGCCTCTGCTTTGCTCTTTGCCTTGTAAACCTTTTTCAGAGCCCCTTTCTGCATACCTTCCAAATCTTAAACTATGGATTTGTTCAGCTGGTCTCTTAATGCAATTGATCAAATTTTCTCAACAAGGAGACAGAGTGAAGGAGAGCCCTCTTATCTCGATGGAAACATAATTGCATTCATGATAACTTGATTCGGCTTTTTGGAGTTGGTGGAAATCTGGATTATCAAAAAATTCAGAAACATGAGCAGATGCTTAAGCTGTCTGGAATGTGTGTGCCAGGCTTGGCAACACTCAGACTCTGTGCAAACTATCCGTGGGCCTGTATCAGAGCTGAGCAGGCAGAACTGTAGAACTTTCTGGCAGTGTTCACATATAGTTGAAAAGAATAGATCTTGGGTGAAGTTGTAAACTCGACTTCAGTGTTAGTAATCACAGTTCGGCTGTTTGGAGTCGCCATGAGATGCACCAGTGAGACTGTAAAGGCAGATGCAG
Source organism: Hypsolebias martinsi (assembly GCA_031762355.1). Classification (NCBI taxonomy): domain Eukaryota; kingdom Metazoa; phylum Chordata; class Actinopteri; order Cyprinodontiformes; family Rivulidae; genus Hypsolebias; species Hypsolebias martinsi. Next base: position 6,702,458 of record JARVGQ010000116.1, on the reverse strand, counting down.
AAATTAACGAGCTCAGCCTTTCCCAAAACATTGTTGAACTCTGAATCTGGCCTTGGAAGGCTGGCTATCTTAATTTTTCCTAGGATGTTATGGAAACAAGATGCTCCACTCCTCTCCCCTCCCCTCCCCAAGGACGTGAACCTGTGTCAGAGCTCAACTGAGCTGGCTGATAAACAAACACCTCTTAACAGGACTATGGCTGGGGGGGCCTCTGGACTGTGCTACGACTTCCTGCCTCCCCTGGTGCAGCAACCTAGGAGACGCGAAGGCGCCAAAGGGCTGCGTTGCTCACCTGGTGGCCATGCTGGGACATCCCGCCCCCACCCACTCCACACGCATATGCATTATATCTATTTTTGTTGCTTTTTTCTGAGCTGAAGTAGTTTTTTGCTTTCTTACACTGTGTCCTGTGTGTCAAGGACACGATGTATTTGTTCCTTCTAAAGTCCACGACTTCATCTAATGAAAAGGTGGCACTGCTCTCTGCAGCTGCAGCCTCAGACATCTTGTCTCCCCCTTGTCTTATCTTGTCTTTTCTTGACGGGATGTATTGAAATGAAATTTCCCTTTGGAATCAATAAAGTATATTGATTGATTAATTGGTTGAATGACTGATTGAGTTCCTCAGAAGTACAGCACAGGTTGAACAATTTGCAGATAAAGTTAGAGAGGCCAGACTGAGATGGTTTGGGCATGTCCAGAGGAGGGACAATGGTTTGGACATGTCCAGAGGAGGGACAGTGGGTATATTGATAGAAGGATGTTATAAATGCAGCTGCCAGGAAAAAGACAAAGAGGAGACATATGGATGCAGTTAGAGAGGACATGGAGGTAGTTGGAGTGAGGACAGAGGACACAGTGACTCACTGTGGAGACCCCTGAAGAGGGACTAGCCAAAAAAAGAAGTATAACACTTTTTTTCATAAAAACAACAAACTGCCAACATTCTAATGCATTTTATTGAAAATGTTGACTTTACAAAAATACGTTGCAGTATGTCCTGATGCTGCTCAATAATCCAGGTCGATAAATCTAACAACATTAAGTCATGTCCTCTGGATGGATTCTTCTTGTTGAAACGTTTCATCTTTTATCCAAAACACTTTGTCAGTGTGAGGTATCACTCAGCCTCCTGTGACTAGCAAGCAGCCATCAGGGCACTAGCGAGCGCTCGTTAGGCTGATGCTCCTCCTTTACCATGTGAACAGCTAGTTCTGGATGTCAACAACAAACTTGATCCACTATGAAAAGGTGCTATTTATGAGACTGAGTTTGTTGCAGCTCCTCAGACTGACAAAGTCTTTTGGATTAAAGACGAACCGTTTCAGCAAGAACGCCATATGTATCTAATTTCAGAAAATAGATTTACAGCCCAGGTTTGTTAAAATCCATGAGATTGTGAACTTATCAGTATTGTATACAATTTACCTTCACAACAATCTGAAAATTATTTAAATGAAAGGTTTTATTTCTCACACAGTGTTGACAGAAACACAAGTGGACAGTGTCCAGCAGACAAAGGAGTCAAATGTCATTACTTCATAATGGACTGTAGAAGGCTAGGATGTCTTCAGCTCATGTGTCTTCTCTCGAAGCCTGAGGTGTCTCCATTACTGGACAGACTTCCAGTCACCTTATCCTTCAAAGCACATGCAGCTCATCAATATTCAGACAACATGTTGTTTTTCTCCACAAGCGTTCCTGACAAACTCACCTTCACATTTTCCACAATTTCTTCAATAGACCTGAACGTAGAGGAATGTCTGGAGAGACGAGAGGACCAATTAAAACAGAAAAGCAGCCAACGTTACCACTAATTATTTATGCTTTACCTCATGGTTGGCACACTTATACTGTGATTCAGAGTGCTGGGTGAGAAACACAAAGAAATTAATAATTAATACATCCCTGAGATAAGCTTTTACTAATGTTTAGTTTAGTTTAAATAGTTTAATTTTACATATTAAAAACCAGCCTAGAAGGTAATGGAAAAAAAAAACATTTCATAAATATGTGAAAGAAACCAAAATACATAAAATGTTCATGGCTGAAAAGTTCAATGTTATGTTGGGCTGTATGGAAGTTATTTATTGAGGATCTGTGTGTGTGTTTCTGTGGTTCTTGTGTCATCTGTCCTGCTCTCAGTGTTTCTCCCTCTGGTAATCAGCTCCCACCTCTGCCACCTGTTGTCCTTCCCCAGGTATTTGTCATTGTTGCTTTCAACACCAGGTGATCTCCGTTTGGTTGTTATATTTATTATCTGCGATGATTTTATGTCTATATTCAGTTTTTTTCATTGCATTTTGTATGTTGCCTATGCGTTGCCTGTTGTTTGTTTGTTTGTACAGCACTTTGGTTGGCCTTGTCGCTGTTTTAAGCGCTCTATAAATGAAATGGTATGGTACTGTCTGTTTGTTAGCATTTGGATTTAAGTCTACAGCGTATTGTCCTACAAGGCTTTTGATTCTGTCTCCCTCCATGTCACCTCATTCCTTGCTCCCTCTGTGACTATTGCTGCCTCGTTAGCTTATCATTTTGTTAATAAATATTTTTATTATTTTACCCTGCGAGTTCCCTGTGCCTGCCTGCACCACTGGGTTCACACACACCAACAGATTCATAACATTTATATCTTCTGTTATGACAGGGGTGTCAAACTCACTTACAAAAGGGGCCAAAATTAAAACCTTTTCCAAACTAAGGGCCAGTATTAGAAAGTACATTAATCAAATCAGATACCCGGCATCTTTTCTTGATCACAGGTTCCTCAATAATAGTTAGGTTGGTCTCATTTGATGTTCTGTTGTGCTTTCAACATCATAATCAAAGGTTACTGAAAAAATTTAAGAGATAGAAGTATTTGAGGGTTCAGACATCATATTGAGGGCCAGATAAGATGTCAACGAGGGCCACATTTGGCCCCCGGGCCTTGAGTTTGACACGTATGTGTTATGATGAGTTGTTTCACGTTACGTTACAATTGCTTATGAGTTAAAACGTAAATCAAAACTTGTGTTCTGAAAAGCCAATAAAGTAAAAACATTCGTATCATGCCTTGGTCTGCTAATGTGAACTTGTTTTAATCGTAACACTTCTTAGGTTTTTTGTTTTCATGTTTACAGCTGTAAAAACAGACAAATACATCTTAGTTTTTATTGTTGACCATTTTTTGTGTTTGTTGTTGTGGGTTTGTTTTCCTCAGGTAATCTTACCGTGTTGGGCTTGGGAGGGGCAGGGCTCTGTGAGGCGGCAGCATGAAGAAAAACAAGACAGATGCATAAACAACGTCACGCCGCCTCACAACAACAAGCTGAAGGCCGCTGACGCAGGGTTTTCATTTGTGAGGGCTTAAAGACAGACACAGTGAGGCTCCAGCTCAACTGATGGAGATTATATCTCTACAGTTACTGTATCATTATCTCTTGTAACCCCTGTACAATCTGACCAGTCTAATAATCCTAAATAAACTACAAAGTTAATAAAAAACACATCCAAAATAATAAATCCAATGTCATGAACTGATCATTTATGACAAAAAAGAAAAGAAATATCACTAAAAATAAGCTTTTGAGTGAAGTAGGTTTAAACATTAAATTATTAGTAGCTACGTTATATGTCACCAGAAAAAAATATTTGTAACAGAAAAAGATGGATTGTTGGTTTGGGTTAATTAAAGAGCACAACAGATCTTCTTCATCCTTTAATGGACTTTAATTTCCCTGTTTGTTGACACCATAACTCCAATCACCACTTAATTTTACTTGTAAATTATTTGTTTTTATGATATGAATATAAAAAGAGTAAATCTGGAGGGCGAAGTTGAGACAGCTGTGGGTTTACCTCATCTGAGCCAGTTTACGGGTGAGGACCTCCCCCACACTGGACAACGCAGAGGACGTCACCTGGCCTGCATGAGAAAGACCGTCCCGTGTTCTTGCATATCTGCAGAGAAAAACATACCATCTGCCATCTGACCAACAAGAAGAGCCAGGGTTGCATAACATGAGAGTGCATACAGGAGACAAATGTTCAAGCTAACAACAGGCTCATAGATGTCAGTGTCCACTGTCCATATGCTGCAGAAGACAAAGCCTTCAGGCTGCTCGTACTGCAGCCTGTGAACATCACCGCTCCTCGTGCTGCTATTAACAGCACACCAATCCTGCTTGACCCGAACAATCCCATCACCGGGTTCTTACTAGGGAAGCATGTTTACTGACTGTTCAGGGCAAAACATTGAGGAAAAAAGACTCACGCGCTGGAGTGACTGATGTCCTCCAGTGTGGCAGAGGCTGTCAGATATCTGAAATACCAAAACATGCAGTTTTAAGATCAGAGAGTGGACTTCAGAGGTTACTGAGGGCCTTTCCAGTGTTGTTGTGGTCATGTGAGACAATACCCTGATGCATGCTCAATAATCCAGGTAGAAAAATCTAAAAAAGCTAAGTCTGGTCCTCTGGACATTCAAAATACAAAACAAGACAATGCATGGCAAATGTTCAGAGCAGTAACTTATAAAGATACAGTTTGATGCATTCAGCAGAACCCCATGTTCCTGAAAATCTGAGTGCACTTACTTCCCCTCTTTAATGGTGGAGACCTGACCAGTGGAAAGAGCTTCAGGCCCATCTCCAAGCTGTCTGCACTGGTTCTGGAGTCAGTGAACTGGAAGACCTTAACATCGTAATAGTATTTTAACTGACTTACAGTCTGGTTTTAGAGCAAGGCTTCGATAAACAGCAACACTGTGCAGCTCTCTCTCTCTTTTTATTGGCCTTTCATACAGTTGACCATGAACTTTTGTTGGAACGGCTCTTTGACATTGGACTTGACATTGGACTATCTCAGCAAGCGGTAAAACGGTTAATGAACTGCTTGTATAACAGGTCAATGTGTGCAGGTGTAAGGTCTTTCTTCCACTTGTCTTCAAATATCTGACTGTGTTCCACAAGGCTCTATCCCAAGTCCTCTTCTTTTTAGAATCTATATTAACAATACAGATATGCATGCTCACATGCTAAGTTAATGCTGTCTTTTATTGTGCTGCCAACACAGTTCAAAGTGATGAAATGCTTCAAGCAGCTTTTAATGTGGTTCAGTCTAATCTGGGCACAGCAGGTGGAAGGTCTTTCTTTCACTTGTCTTCAAATATCTGACGGTGTTCCACAAGGCTCTATCCTAGGTCCTCTTCTTTTTATAATCTATATTAACAATTCAGATATACATGCTCACATGTTAAGTTTCATTTTTTGCTGATAATGCTGTCTTTTATTGTGCTGCCAACACAGTACAAAATGATTTGAAAAGCAGATTTTAATGTGGTTCAGTCCAATCTGGGTGACCAAAAACTTGTTTTGAATGCTGACAAATCGAAAGTAATGCTGCTTCCTAATACTAATACTTTATCTAAACCACAGTTGTTATAACCCTTATTTTTCAGGCTCTTAGATCAAAGTAGTGTCTCAGTATAAATACTCAGGTTTTATTATTGATGAATCTCTGGCCCTTTGATCCACACACTCAACAGATGATATAAAAGTTTAAGCTAAAGTTATGTTTTTATTTCAGAATTAGATGTTGTCTATCGTTTGAGGCTAGAAAACATCTAGTCTCTGCCACTGTTATTTCCATCAGACTATGGAGACATGATTTATGTGCACAGATCTTCTCAATGGCTGCATACGTTGGACTCTGTAGATCATGGATTCCTACATGTTGTCTCTGGTCCTGGATCCTTCACCCACTACTGTCTTCTGTAGACCTGCTTATCCACCTGCAGGTTCTATCCCTGGTATAGCCTTATTTACAAAGCCACCTTGAGTTTACTTCCCCCTTACCTCCTGTCCTGTGTTAGGAAATCTTCAGGAAGTTATCTTCTGTGCTTGAATAAGTTAATTTTATTAATCGTAGCTAAGGTTCGTACTGATCACAGCACAAAGTCCTTCCAGTTTGCTGCTCCCTCAAACTGGAGTCAACAGCTTTAGGGCTTGAAGCTGAATGACTTTAATGTTTTTAAGGCCGTTCTTAATCAGCTTGTCAATGAGGCTTTTGTTTGTAAATGTTTTGTTGATATCAACTTCTATTTTTAGTCCCATTTTAATTTTTATGAGTGTTTTTTTATCTTTCATTTACCCCAATGTATTTTAATCCTTGTTTTGATATATGTGGTTATGTAATTGGTGCTGCCACCATTCTTGGCCAGGTCTCTCTTGATAATGAGACTTTTAATGTCACTGATTGAATAAATGTTTAGTAATAATAAAACCTTACGGGGTTGAGGTCTGGACTTCCCGCCAGCCTTTGTACAGGTTCTGTTTGACGTTACTAAGAGGGCTCAGGCCCAGCTGCCTCCTGATGTCTGCTGCATACTTTTCTTTGGCCAGAAGAACCTGCCTCAGGGTCTGAATCTCATCTTCTGTCTGTTGGGATTGAAAGGACAGACATGACACCGTCTTAGTCGTCTTTGAGGAACAATGTGCTGAAAACCCCAGAGGAGTCACAGTACCGTTGCAAGTTCAAAACGCAGATTGTCCAAATCACTCTCCGCTGAATTTATGTGTGAACATCCATTTCCTGTGGAGAAGCTCACTGAAGTCTCACCAAAACCTTAAAGACAGACATGAGAAAACAGGTCGTAAATCAAGATTAAGACAAGAGAATAACTAGAGAGCATGAGCTTATCTGTAATTAGATTACACTCCATCAGTGTGTGAGAATAACAGCAAAAATCTATTTTTAAAGAAGGTCAGACGAAGAACCATCCCACTGATTAGTACCAGTAAAGTATCAGCTGTAACGCTGTCAATGATTATCTTTTATTATCATTCAAGCTATCCTAAAAGTCTGAAAGTTTATATTTTAACACCAACAGCTTTTTACTGGAGCTTTGGCAGGATTTATACCTTGATCCAAAAAGTACGTTTAAAATATATACTCATTTACATGCTTACCAAAAAAAAAAAAGTATTTTGAGACATTATTATTTATAAATCTTTTAAAATGATCTAAATGATTATTTTAGGTAGTACTTCCTGCCAGTTATAATCACTAAACATCGTGACTAATAAGTGGCGTTATTGAAGACCTTTAGTTGTTATATAATTAATAAATGACTGCATTGTTGCTGTTTTTTGTCTAATAAAGGGTAAAATCGTGTGGGAGCTGTCCTCAGTGCTGACAGCTCCTCACAGCTAGCGGCTAACCAGCTAGCGGCTAACCAGCTACCAGCTAGCGGCTAACCAGCTAGCGGCTAACCTGTCGCGCGCGCAGCTAACGTCAGCAGAAAGTCAGCATCAAACCCGAGAAGAGCTGAAAATGTGTTTTTTAAAGCCACGGTGCGGCTCAGACCGCGGGTCTTACCTGGCCGGCTCATGGTGCTTTGCACCTGGCTGTGTTGTGTCGAGTCCATGAAGGAGCGGGAGGAGGCAGATCACTGAGGCTATTCTTGGGTTGACTCCTCCACACAAACAGGATAATCTCAGAGAACTGAGGAGGAAACAAAGATGTGACACATGCTCATCCACATGCTGTGAAGAAAACTACAGGCAGCGACACCAAATGCTTTAAAGTAGAGGCGATTCTAATCGGACCTTTAGGGGTGCTCAGCCCGCAGACAGTGCTGTGACTCGGCTTGAACAACGTAGTGGCCATTGGCGTCAGAAGCATTTGTAAAATGGGGGGGCACACTGGTGGGGGGCCTGGGGGGGCCTTCTCCATGCTATTTTGAATAAAATAGATGCCAGTACCTGTATTCTGATGTATTTTATTATTTTCCTGATTTCCAATAAGTTGATTGTTGATTGTACACGGAAAATCTATTGTTGCTGTTGTCATCATCCCTAGTTTGTAGCCAGGTCTCTCTTGTAAATGAGTCCTCGAGGCTCAATGAGATAAACCTACCTAAATAAAGGTTGAACGAATGAATGCTTTAAAACACAAAAAGTTTTTGTTGGAGGATGTGGGTGTGGCAGTGTGGCGAATACAGAAGTCATGTCGTTTCAATACGTTTGACTCTAAATTGCACAGATTTTAGCTGAGGTGCACCAAAATCACTATGATTGACCATTATCCAGCCCTTGAACAGGATTCCATGATAAGTGGCCAAAAGCCTCCACAGCGCCCCCTACAATATTTTAAAACCACAGGCCCAAGCCATTTTTGACCAATTATTCTGAAACTTGATGTACATCAGTATCTTCTCAGGACCTATGAAAAAGTCTCATGGAGCCCTGGTCCAAACACAAAAGGAAGTCAGCCATTTTGGTTGAAATGGTCATTTTTGGACATTTTTCATTATAATATACTCTCAATTTTACCCTTACTTTGTCGAAAAGCATGACATTTGGTACATTTGTTAATCTCTCCAAGATGTACAGAAAAGCCTCTAGCACTAATGCTGTACAATTATCAGGAAGGTGGCCATTTTGGATTGAGGATCCAAATTTCATACCTTTGTGACAGTTTAGAGCAGCTCCCTCTTGGATGCCCTTGATCTAATCAGGATGATCCATTGTTAGAAGACAGATAACATGTTGGTCTGATGTGCTTTAAAACAGTTTTTGCTGGAGGATATGGGTATGGCAGCATGGCGAATAAAGAAGTCATGCCGTTCCAACACGTTTGACTCTAAATTGTACAGATTTGAACTGAGGTGCACCAAAATCACTATGATCATTAGCCACCCCTTGAACGCATTTTTAATTGGATTTATGATAACTGATTCCTGCTTTTTGGATTCAGCTGGTTCCTGGTCTATCAACACAGAAGGAAGACATAGGCGGCAAATCTGGACCTTGTCAGGCTGCCTGCCTCACATGATGGCTTGGTTCATGTCTGGAGAATACAGACTTTTGGCTGAATGGATTAGATCTCGGGGACTTTTCTCAGGCATGCTCCACTGGTATGGTCATTTTTTTAATTTGGATATTTCGAAAGCGAGTGGACCGACACAGACTGAAGGTAGATGTCATTAAAGTTCTGCTTGTCCCCAAAACAATCATGTTTATCTAAATTTCGGCTCCCTGACTGGCCTTGACAGGCCGTCTTATCTCAACACACCTGGAAAAAGTTTTGTAAACCTGACGCTCGCTCCCCTCCCAACCCTTCTACTGAGGAATTCCACGGACTTTTCAGAGGAGCCCAGCTGAATAAACATTCTGCCATCATTTCAGAACTCTGGATTTGTCTCTGGGCATCCTCGGCACCCGGCAAATCAAACCCATTATTGGTACTAGATGTCCAGTGTTTCCTATCTGATCTCATCTGAATCTCTTGTTTTCACCCCCATGCCTGCCTCCTGGTAGGGCTGGGCGATATATCGATATTTTTAAAATATCAAGATGATTTAAAATGTGATATAAACTTAGTCTATATCGATATAAAACAATATAGTCTTATAATGTATAAAGATTAAATCCAGCAGTTTTTCTCACAGTCTGACTGCTGGCTGCAGCCTTTCACACAACTACCTCTCCCCCTCCCTCACTGACAAGCCCGCTCCTCCCCAGCTACTCGCTTTAAGCTGAAGACGTTTAGTCAAGTCAAGTCAACTTTATTTCTAGAGCACAGTTAAAACAGATAAACTGTTATCAAGGTGCTTCACAAAAAGCACCTTGATATTGTAAAAATATTAGATATGCAGATAGGGTCTTTGATGACTCACAGTGAGAGAACACTTTAAATTCCTGATAAGGTGTGAAAATGACGGTAGCTGCTTCAAGCTGCAAGGCTCGTCTTGTGTCGGGAGAGGAAAAAACAGACACTGACACGCAGCTCGAAACTTTGTTTACACAGCGCGGTGCATTCAAGAGCATATTGGAACTTTTGAATTCAGAAAGAAACAAGCCATAATTAAACAGAACCGAGCTCAGTAAACAAGCCAACTACACAAAAATGTGGACTTTCTAACAGCTTTGTTAATAAAAGTTATTAAAGGTTGAATGAATATACTTCATTAGAATCAGACTTTTTAAAGAGAACATCAGCCTTTCATTGTTTGATCTGTAACTGTTCTGTTTACATTTTAAGTGATTCAGCTGTTTTTGGTTTTGTTATGCAGGAAAAATATATATTTTTGAGACATTTATTTTGTACAGTTACAGCTTTAAGCTGTGTGACAAGTGGGACAAAGCTTTGACTCAGAAATGTATTTTTGTTATTACGTTATGGAAAGCAAACTACTGTATATCGAGATATATACCATGATTTTTGTAAAAATACCGAGGTATTAATTTTGGTCCATATCTCCCAGCCCTACCGACCGGTAAACAGAGCTTCTCCTTACAGCTCAGCTCTCTCTTCACCACAACGGACCAGCTCAGTGTCCACATTACTGCAGACACTGCGCTGATCCATCTGTCAGTCTCACGCTCCATTCTTCCTTTACTGCGAACAAAACCAGAGAAACTTGAACTCCTGCACTTGAGGCAGAACCTCACCCCTGATGTGGAGAAGGTAGTTCAGTTTATGTTTGGAATCTTTATTGCAGGTTGCTCCAAAGTGTTGTCTTTTCCTAGATCCAGCTTCAGTTGTGCAACTTTGTTGAAAGAATCTGTGTAGTGTACGTCCTTTCCTCAGATGTTGTCACTTTTAACACCTGGAGTTAAACGCTGGACTCGGCGGTCTCACAACCACGTGCACCTTGAAACAACTGATCAGATGTTTCAGTGAGCATTGTGAACTTAACGGCCCTAACATTGTAAAAAAAGTCTGTGTTGAATGTCTTTACACTTTTCTAAAGAATGACTTTGATTTTTGATGAGTAAAAAATGAAAATGTATTGCTGTTGTGTGGTTTTATTTTTATATCACTAGTTTTAGCACCCTTTATGAAGGGAGAATTAACAATTGTAACCCAAACTAAGAGTCTTCTGTTTTTTAATATAAACTAAAAAAAAAAAAAAAAAAAAGGATAAAAAAAAAAAAGTAAATTTAACACTACCACAACTTAGTTTTAGAAGCATTTCTGTGGGGTTAAGCTTGTGATTACTGTACAGACACACAATCCATAAAGTGCAGAAATGAAGATGTTTATGTGAGCGATGGCCAACAGCACCATGTTAGATCATTTGTGGGAACTGACTGAAGTTAAAAACTAATAGTGAAAAAGAAATAAAAATTTTGTAGAAGATGAAGTACGAATGATCTAAACAATGGTGGCACCACTAATGTGGCTGTTAGTAGGGGTGGGCGATATGGCTCAAATATTATATTGTGATATTTCAGAG
>JARVGQ010000116.1:6445043-6455596 GCA_031762355.1 Hypsolebias martinsi | reverse complement strand
AGAGAGAGAGAGAGAGAGCCAGAGAGAGAGAGCGAGCGAGAGAGAGAGAGAGGGAGAGAGAGAGAGAGAGAGGCAGAGAGAGAGAGAGAGAGGCAGAGAGAGAGAGAGATTAAACACTGACTAAAAAAAATCCAAGATGGCTGCTTAGCTAAAAAGGAAAAATATGGTAACTTATCTATTTTAAAAGAAATTGAGCTGAAATTTGGAGTGGTGGTACCTGACAGTGATGCAACTAGAGCTATCATTTCTAACGTTGGACCCGAAGCCTGGACTGGGCTTTGTTGTGGTTTTTACGAATCATACAGCACAAAGAAAACTAAATAAGAATGTACTATACAACATTGTGGCAGCACGATGGTGCAACTGGTAGAACTGCTGCCTCTCAGTGAGCAGGCTACCGTGGTCCAAATCCAGGTCTGGGGGTCTTTCTGGGAGGAGTTTACATGTTTCTCCGTGCATGCCTGGGTTTTCTCTGGGTACTCCAGTTTCCTCCCACGGACCAAAAACATGCATGTTAGACTGGTTGATAACTCTAAATTGTCTCTAGGTGTGAGTGAGAGAGTGAATGATTGTTTGTCTCGTTTGTCTTTATGTGTCCCTGTGATGGACTGGAGACCTGTCCATGATGGCTGGACATGGGAACCGGCGACCCCTGTGACCCATGATGGAAGAAGCGGGTAAAGATAATGGATGGATGGATATAAAATTGTGCTGATCTACTTGTAGAGGAGGAGGCAGTACGTTTATATGTTGAGAGGATGAAGAAAGAAAGAAGAGCGCAGCAGTTAATCAGACTGTGAACAGAGTTGCGCTGGCGCATTGCACAATAATTGTGCATGTTAGCTCGAGCTTTTGATCTGGTTTTATGAATCATGCAGCACAAAGAAAACAAAATAAGAATGCACAATACAAAATTGTGTTAATCTAGTTGTTGAGGAGGTGGCAGGTCCGACTGGCCGGTTAAAAGAGGTAAAAAAAAAAAAAGTCCAGTTAACCTCAGATGGATCAGCTGATCACCGGCTGCGCACGTCTCCACACCTGCTGTCTTCTGCAGTGAAGGAAGGAGCAGCATCTTCAAATGCCCAAACGAGTAACGTGTTCAGTTAAAACAGCCTTGTTCTACATTTTTCTAAATAATGTTGCTCTAAAAATATTTTTGTTCATCTGTATTTTTAGAGTTGATTTTTAGGCTACTGGTTTTGAATGTTAATGTATGTTTGTATGTTAACAAGAAATCTTATATCTTCCTGTCTTTGAAATATGTTTTAAAAATACAATGTCAAACTGATTTGTTTACAAATTTCAGGTTTGGGCCTGTAATTACAGTTAATCTGTCGGTTTTGGGTCGGGCTTGAAAAAAAATGATACGGGTTCGGGCCAGGCCAGATTTTTTTAGTCCCGAATGCAACTCTATGCACAACACATTCTGAATTCAAATCTAAAAATCCAAGATGGCCACCATAGCTTAAAAGAAAAAATGGCTATAACTCTTGATTTTTGTCCATATTGTGCTGAAATTTGTTATGGTGGTCCAGATGAGACCAAACCCCAACACACAGTACTGTCAAATCAAAATTTTAAAATGGCCGCAATGTGGCAGTCCCTGTCAGTTTCTCTATACTGTACTGTACATATTACAAGATGTGGTTTTATTCACGTTACCTGCAGGTGTAATGGGGCTAGTTTAAAGGAATGTAAAGTTTTTTTATATTTCCTGGTGTAAAAGTCATTTATGTCACAGTCTCACTCCTCTAAAGCGTTTATCTTTCTGGACCTCCATGAGCTCTATGAGCTCTTTATAAAAATTTCTTTAATGCCAACATGACTGATTATAGGAAGCTAATAGTGTAAGTTATGAATTAGCATCACAAAGTGTATATTTTATATTTTCTTGACATTTTTTGTAGTCTAACTGCTCCAGCATTCTTTCAGCTCTTTCAAACATTCATGCATGAAAACCTTCAGCTCTTTAAAACATTTTAGCAGCAACTTTTAGGGCTTGCAATTTCTGTGTTTTTATTTATTTATTTATTATCATTTAACTTTGAAACTTGACTATCCTAAAACAGCAGAAGTTTGGTTTGTAACTTTATTTTTTTTTACTGGTACTCAGATACAAAACTGGGGCACTAAATTAATGTTAATCAAACATTCCCTTTAAAATAAGTCTTGATCTTTTGTTTATTTGAGAAACAAGGAGACTGGAGCTGAAAGGCTTCTTCTGTGTTCAGGTCTCTGGTCTTTCTTGGTGTGCTGACCCTGCTGGGGTCTGGTTTTGGCAGCTACAACATGGCGATGGCAGCTCTGAGTCCTTGTCCTTTGCTTCTTGGGTCTGCAGCAGGAGAGGCGATCATTGTGAGTCCAACACAAACATTCAAACCTTCACAGACAGTGGTTTTACTTTGTAATACAGAAGGGTCAAAGTTCAATACCTGTACCCTCAGTGGTGAGGGAGCTTTTCTCTGAATGGTCCTGACTTGTCAGACGACATCATGGAGTGTCTCTCACAGGTCCTTTCGCTCACAGGTCTTATCTGTCACAGGTCCTAGCTTTCACTGGTCCTATCTCTCACAGGTTCTTTCTCTCACAGGTCCTCTCATGGCTCCTGTTCATTGGAACCTTGTCATATGTGAAGGTGATGGTGGGTGTTATCCTGAGAGATCGGAGCCACAGCGCCTTGGTCTGGTGTGGAGCTGCAGCACAGGTGGGTTCCCTTCTTGGCTCGGTCACCATGTTCCCACTGGTCAACATCTACCGGTTCTTTGAGTCCGGAGACTTGTGCAATTCTCAGTGTCCTTCATGATGCCCTGTGGAGACCTGCTTCACCAACGACAGCTGGAGACTCACATCTGGAGCAACACCTCTGTTGTTTTTATTCTCTGCCGAACATTAAATAAAAGATGGAAACATCATTTTAGGTTACCTAAAGAGGCAAAGAACATTCACTCATAACATCTGCATTTGATTTGAGAGCAAATGGCAGAAAATGACGCTTCTCTGCGTGAGTGGCAGCTGGTGCTCCCCTCAAAGTCATAGACCCGCTGAAAAACTTTTTAAAGGAATGAACATCTGCAGAATACTCTGATCTGCTCTGCAAAATACTTTGATCAAATGCTTTGTGTACTAAAATAAAGTCTGTAAGCTGAATTAGTGACTGAATGGAAACTACGATCTGTGGTTGTTTTCCTGCAGAAACTACCAAAGTGACTGATTCCTCTTTAAGAAATAGAACATTTCTATATATTTGTAATAAAAATATTGCATAATCCACATGAATTTGTTTAATAAACATGTGATTAAGTGGAAAATGACGTGACCACATTTTATGAACATTCAAAATGTTGTAAAATCACACAAGAAACATAAAAACATGGCTCACATGTTAATTATCAGTGCTTTTATTATTAAATATATAAAAAAACAATGCTTAAAAGGGTGATAATGCTGTTGCCTGTGTTTATTTATGTTTGCCTGTTAGAGAAATATCTCATGTATGATAAATATGTGAAGAAGTTGTGCTCGAGGTTTTTAATGAAAATGTCAGAAAATCATCAATTAATGTATTTGTATAACTCATTAAGTTTTGAAAGAAATGTTTGCAAAATGTCCGCCACAGCTAATCAGCTTTAGCAAACAAAAAATGTAGCTGTAGCTGTGAATTTCACTAAACTTTGGTGTAGCTGAGTCATCTGCAACACATCATGGAAAATGTTATTTTAAACTCCATTGAGAGGAGTCTGTAAATGTTTTTTTTTTTTACATGTTTTGCATGAAAAGTGTTGTTTTAATCCTCCTTTTTATGTTTTATGAAATTATTAAGAACTGCTGACCTGTCTACGCCGACGGTTTCTATGATTTTTGTTGACAGACATGGGACAATAATCAGTTTTAACATCCTTTTCATGTTTCTTGGGGTTTGGTTCTGTTCTTTTAAGACATGTCTAAATTATTCACTTCAAATATCTATAAGGTTTTTCTCAACACCATTTGAGTCAGTTTTCTATTATACCTTGTTCCAAAAGGAGTGAATTAAAACGAAATAAACCAAAATAAAATAAAAGAGTTGACGTTTTCTGGCCAGTAGATGTCACAAGCACTCTTTTAATGGTGTAAAAGCTGCAGGAACTGGACCCCACTGGAACACACTGGCTTGTGGGTCCAACAGTTTTACATTCAAACAATTAAATGATCAATTCGGTTTAAAGATGTTTCACAGCCTGATTAAATCAGTGGTGCTACTTTACAGCTTCGATAGGAATTGTGATTTAACTGCACTTCAGAGAGACGCCTTCAGAAAAAACACTATTGAAGCTCCATATTTAAACTTCTTTGAGTAAAATGGTAAAAACTAGTCGATCAGAAAGAGTCTACATCAAGATAATTAACATGCATCAGTTATTTAGATCATCATCTAATGCCTCATTGGCTTCATCTTTCCACGTCACGGTGTTTTTGATGGACCCACGGTTTAATAAAGCGTCCGGTCCTCTTTCATCGCCTTCAGAGACGCTGCTGCTCGTCCTCTGAGAGGGACGGAGGCTCGTCCTGGGAACTGAAGCATGTTTTCCTGTCAGCTTCTGTCCCCCCCTCGCTGCCCTTCAGAAGAACACACGATGGTTCCCTGACCCGGGTCAGTGGGGACGTACGGGGACAAGGGGGAGCACGGGGGTCCCTAATTACTGAGGCTCAGCGGGGGCCGATGGCTGTTGCTCCTGCCGCAGGTCACTTGGGAGCTTTCCTGACCCCGACACTGAGTAACAACAAAAAGGAGGAAAAACGTGGGCCCACAGTTTGCTCTCTGCAGCCTCCAGAGCCCCGGAGCAGTGGACCAGCCCAGATGGGACGCTGAATCCACATTGCAGCGCGTATGAATCGTGCAAATATCACTGCACACACTTGCTGATTCAAGCTAGCAGAATGTGTCAGACATTAGCTCAAACGGACGTTTTATTTAGCCTCAGAATGGATCATCTGCGCAGGAACTTGACGTGTTCACCTCAACAGTGTTTGTGCTCTTCTGCAGTGAACATGACCTTGAATGCTCGTAAGCAATCAAAAGGATGCTCTCTACGCTTGATTAGCTCAATTCCTTGATTGGCTCTGGGCTTTTGTGTTGAGGCAAAACAAAGCAGGAAAAGAAAAGTGTATCATTTTCCTTGGAGTGTCAGATGGCCCCCTCGCTCCTCCAGCTGGTCAGGAGGGGCCACGGCCACCTGGATGCTGTCTCGGTCCTGTGAGATCCTGCAGTCTCCTCTGCCATGTGAAAACTCCACTTACTACGGCGCTGAGAAGTCCATCTGCTCAGGTCGGCACCTCCCCGAGAGTACCCCCCCCCCCCCCACCATCAAACACCAACACAGAGCCCCCTCCACCCTCCCATCCTTCCAGCAATCACTGTGCCTCTCAGCAAAATGAGCAGCCTGTGAATGGAAGGAGGATTTACTCTAGCTGGAGAAGAGAATGAATTCATGGCGGCGATGAGTGGAGGACCCCGCCTGCTCTCCTGCTGAATCCACAGATATGTCACCTGTGTCGGACTCTGCACAACTTTGGGTTTCTGAAGCACAAACGCAGAGTCAGCCTTTAATGGGACGACGGCTGAACGTATGGAGCGTGAACAGTTTGAGGTCTAAAATAGGAGCGAACTGTGGAAATGTGCTCGGGTGTGCCCGGAGGCCGGCAGACTCTGGCAGCTGATGGGCAGGTGAACAGCTTGTGGGTAAACCAACTGCTGATGCATGCAGACAGGCCCGGCTCTGGCAGCACCTCACCGCCTCGCTCCCGTCCGTTTCCACACACACTAATAAATGTCGTCCGTTTATTTGAAATTAGACGTGACAGGCCTGTGCCGCTTCAGTGTGGCGTCTCGGAGCAGACAGCGATGCTCCTCGTTTTCCATCAGCAGGTATTGATGTTGCTTTAATGAAGTGAAGCACTCCACCCTGGAAGAGACAAGTCTGTCAGCATATGTAAATGCTTCCTGCCTGTCATTGTTGTGGAGGGTTCAGCATGGGTCAGCATGGATCCCCCCTCTGGGAACCCTTTGTTCTGGGGCCCGACTGTGCCACATGAGGGGACCAATTACAGAGCTGCACAGCGGGACGGGGGTGCAAACTTGTTACCCTGCTGCAGTGAGCTAATTATTACCTCAGCACTGTGGGTAGCATAAAGCTGTGTATCAGGAGCAGTGCTGGTACACAACAACACAGTCTGTGAATATATTAAGTCTGAAAGCATCATCAAAGTTCAGGAAGGGATAATTTTAATTTTCCAGCCGTAAATAACTAAAGAGCTACTCAAGTCCCAGCAGAGATCTCTGCTTTGTCAGAGCAAGCACAATCTACATGCAGCACACAGCCAACCTCATAACCTTGATTTGGTGTCAAGAAGTGATTTATGAAAATGCATCCTGCTCTCTTTGTCTCGACCGAGACCTGACTGGACCCGGGGTGTCGACACAAAGCCCATATGGCCGAGCAAGCATGTTCGCAGCTCAGTGGGCTTTGGTTTCCAGCTGCTCACGAGGTACGGACTGTCTGCTCTCCATCAAGGACTGCAAGGGGTCTGCCAGGTATTCACTGAGAGGCTAAATTTCAGCTGGGGCTCAGCACAGTGATTTATTTTGAAGCTGGTAATTCAGGTATTGGATGGAAAGCAACGGTGAGCGGTCGGCCTGAACGTGGAGCCACACCTGGTCTGCACCAGGTGTCTTAAAGGGTAAAATATACAAAAATACCCCTTGATGCATTTAGATGCTCATCTTATCTTGCCATTAGCTTCCTCCCATTTCATCAAGCCATTCATCTCCTTCTCCCCACCCCCAGTGACCAGTCTGGCCCAGCTGCTGGGGGCTACCAGTCCCCCTCCATGTGTGGGGCCAGTCAAGTGGAAAATGGCTGCCACTGAGAGAGCCCACTTTAGAGAGCCATCATGTTTTGAAGGGGCATGATGGCCTTTGACAGCCACAGTGTTAACATGGAGCCCACATGAACGCTGCACCACCATTATCCTGTTTACTAAAGCAAGAGGAGACGATGGAGGCTGATGTTTGGCGCTCGTCTGAACCCCGCCGCTGTGGTTCTGTGGGTCGAACATGACATGGGACCAATCACAGCCAGGTGGAGGTTTCAACATGTCAGTGGAGCTTTACCCAACAGGACGTTCAGCGTGTGTGTGGTGATGTGTTGTCCTCTGCCCCGTGTGTTCTTCTTTAATATGATCACGTTCGAACACTTTCCAGTTTCAGTCTGATCCTGATGCTAAACAAACTCCCACACACACTCATCTGAATTACTTGATACAAATACTAAAGAAAAATATGTTACTCTTTTAAACAAAACTAAAACAGCAGCACGTGTAAGACTAAAACATCTTTTATCTTTAAAAACAAAATCATGTTGTTTTACATGTTATTCCTTCAGAAAACGCACAGTCACAAAATCAGGCTGAGTTCATTAATTCAGCCACATGCAGCATTTATGTATTTAGGCTTTTTATGGCCTCCAACACAACCACAGACGATCTGATTAAAGGGCTGATGTTTGAACTGTGTGGTGCAAACAAATAAACAGTGAAATTGTTCATTTTTCTCCAAAGGAAAATAAAGTCAATCCCGGATGAGCCCCCAAGGGCTCGATGGTGTAGCGGTAGGGCAGCTGACCTGGGACCAGAAAGGCGCAAGTTCAACTCCCCACCATACCCACATGTCGTGATGTCCTTGAGCAAGATACCCAATCCTTAACTGCTTCCAGGGAGCCTCCGTAGCTGCCCACTGCTCCACCTGGGTGCCCCTCACGTGTTTCATCATTGTATGGGAACATATGATGATGACAACACATAGCACTGTTTTTCTTCTTTCTTTTCTGTCAAGTTGAGCCACCAAGACAATTTTAGTGTGCTTGGCTGGTTTCCAGTCAGTGTTAAAACACTAAATATGTATGGCCTGTCATTCTCATTGTTTAAATTCCTTTAGGTGAAATGCTACAAAGATTTTCTCCGGTGATATTGTAGCTGAAAGTAGAGCTCTCCTTCTCTACCTGTTGCTGCGAGTTGTTAGTTTTCTATGAACAATGGCAGAATGAGAGCAATTCCTTCACCTGATAAAAAAAAAACATTTTTCTCTCTTTTTCTTTTCTTTTGTTTTTCTTTCTCCTCGTTTTCCATCAGCAGGTATTGATGGAAAAAAAAAAAAAGATAAAAAAAGGAAAAAAGAAACAAAAAAAGGAGAATAAATTGGAAAAATTGATGTTTGTTGTTGGAAGATGTTTTGAGAAAAGATAAAATGAGGGTAGTGTCTTGTCAGCCCATCTCTCTTTCTAGGGAACAGAAACAGTTTGTGATGAGCTACAAGTGTTAGCATGTCTGTGAAACACGATGCGTTTCTTTCATCTGGGATGTGGAAATGATGCCACACACAAGTTTACTGCTGTTCAGACCCCACACTAATATTTGTGCTCTGTGACCAGGTAAATGTGATGAGCGAGAAGAGCAAGTTATCTGCATTCAAACCCTGAAGCAGACACAGATATTCTTTATTGTCGCTCCACCACACGTAGTACATGTGGTGGAGCGAAATTATGTACACCGGGTCCCAGTTACATCCAACAATAAAATGTAAAAGAAAAACAGTCATAAGATCTAAGATATGAAACCAGACTATGAATTAAGAAAAACACCAACTAAATAAGCACTAAGCACTAAAAGCATAAAAACAATATGCCGAACAGCAGCACCAAGGTGAGTCTGTGTGAACAGATGAGCACGCATGAACAAGCAACATGCTAACTGCCAGTGGTTTGACAGTCCTGGGTGTGCATGAGACACAAACGGACAGAATGAAAATAAAAAGCTCATTGCTGCAACTTTCACAACATTCAGGCACAGATCAAATTGACTGCTGGGCTAAAAACAGCTGATTCATTAGCAAAGCTGAGCTAGTCAGGCTAATGGTTATTTTACAAAAAGCAAGACGACAACATTTCACACAAGCGTGCTTAATGCACAGCCTTGAGCTCCACAAAGTCTAACTTTGTTAGATGCTATTTATTCTGTATTGTTGTAATTTTTCCATCATTTGTCATATGTAAAAAAAAAAAATCCCATTTAAAGACACAGATTTGGCTCTATGGAATTTTAGGTGAAACTGCTGAATTTAATCCTACTGCAGTACTTGTGATTAAATTAAGGATTTTTCAAATGAAGATTCCCCTGATATTTGTAACATTCTTTGTTAAAACAAATTTCTCTTGTAAATGAGTCCTCGAGGCTCAATGTGACTAACCTGTATAAATCAGAACCATCAGCATCTAGAACAACTCTAATAAAACCAAGATGAGCTACAACGACAATTAATTTCCCTTTGGGATTAATAAAGTATTTCTGAATTGAATTAAATTGAATTGAAATAAAGGTTGAACGAATGAAAGAATGAAAACGTGCTCCCCTTACTATGACCTCTGACCCTTGGATTGTCTTCAAGACTCACCATAAACTGTTAGTTACTTTTGACTTGAATAAGGTCTGATGTTTTCACGTTCACTGTCCTTGGACTCAGACTCAGCTACGCTCTGATTAATGTTTATTATTTTTATGCTTTTAAGAAAAAAACCCCCACATCATTAAAGAAGTTTGATTTATTTGATAATAAGACGTGCGAACATGAATAATGTTGATTATTGTTTTCAGTCATTATAAAGAAATCATGTGAAATGTTATAATGTGTTTCATATATTTCTCTGTTCTGCTATTCAGAAAATAACTTTTCCTTGAGAGACACCTGTTGTAAGTGTCTGAGCTGGAATCTGTTTACTTCAGAGGAGAGTCGTAACATCTGAGAGATCCCCAAAACACTTCTGAGAGCTGATGTTCACACAAGTTTCTTTGAGTGACACTTGCAGTTTGTCTTGGTCCCCACCCTGATGTGTTAGTCTGATGTCCATCTTTGGTTTGTTCCCGAGCAAATAAACGTTTGCTCAGTTACAATTTTTGTTAGATGTAAAGTAGAAGTTTCAAGTAACCACTGAAAATGAAGCGTTACTTTTCTCACAGCAAGACTCATGTTTTGTGCTCGAAGTGTGAGTTGGCTGAAGGTTGTCGAAGGCCGGCACACCTTCTGATCAGCTGTCCTCCTCATGACCGCTGAAGCAGTCACAGTGACTTCCAGCTACCTTGGACAGTTCCTGGCTAGTCCTCCTTGTGGTGTTTCCTGGTTTGATCCACCAGAGAACCCAGAAAGATGAGTGAACTGGTGCCCTCGAACTGACCCGGTGAGGAGCAGAACCTGGTGACACGATGCAGTTCTTAGTCTGGTTATGACATTTTTAGCAGATGCAACTTGATAAATTATTTCCTGACTTGCAGTGATAATAAATGACTTGATTTGCTTACATTAAAAAAATTATTCCAACCCAAATCCAAAACAAACTATTTATTAAATATGGCACTTTGACTCCCATCACCCTTTGGAGTACAAGTTATGAGTCATCAGGACTCTGTACCACAGAGCAGACAGCGTCCCCACTAACTCAGGAGCCAGACAGAAGGAGAAATCACAC
>JARVGQ010000116.1:6137162-6152216 GCA_031762355.1 Hypsolebias martinsi | reverse complement strand
AATTGTTTGGATAAGGATACTAAGAGAGAGAAATCCTTATTTGTATTCAAAAAGAAGATTAAGAATGTAATGTTGACGAAATATATTTAAGTTAGTAAATATTGATTATATATAGGGCTCAACTTGAATAGTTGATATATTTAAGTTAGTAAAATTTGGAATTTTAATGACAAATTGCAAAGTTTTTGTGTTTTATGGTATGTTGGTTAAATTGATTGTTATTGAATTGATTCTGTTAAGACGGGGCAGAAATGATAAGAATTTTATTCTTCTTCTGCTGCTTTTCATTTTATAGGTATGTATGTTTCGCTTTTTTTTTTTCTTGAATATGTATTGTTTTTAAACTGATATGAAATGAATGAAACAAACAAACAAACAAACCAAAAATTGCATGAACAATTCACCTCCTATAGCCATTTACCTTCATTATCTGGCTAATAATATTGATATTAATGGAAAAAATAATGTTTTTATAGCCACGTAAACCTCAGCTGGTTGTCTCGTTTCAGTTGCACCTCATCATAAAGCTATCGAGGTGTTGGAGATATTCTTTCCAACAGCTATCACATGTTACGTGCAAATGTTTATATCTCTCACCATTTCACTTTTTTTTTTTCTTTCTCTCTCTCCTCCCTGCTTCGTTCGTTTTGCTGCTCCCGGTGTCAGTTTCTCTTCGAAATGCTTTCTAATTAGCACGTACAGCACGCAGCCGGGGTTAAATTAAATTGCTAAGATACACGGAGGTTGAGGTCAACGTCTCTGCGAAGACCGTTAGCGCAGATAATTGGAGTTATACTGTTTCCTTTTTTTTCCCCTTCCCCGGCTCCTTTCACTTTTTGCTAAATATCCCTAATCAAAATGACAGCATATGGCACACAGATAGTTTGGTAGGAGAGCTGCAAGCTGAGGAAAAGACACCTTGAGAAATATAAATCTATTTTTAGAGAAAAAGGGGAACTGGAGTAATTAGGATTGTAGAAAGAAAAAACACTTTCATGTAGTCCATCACTCTCTACTCCAATGCTTCTGCACCTGGGAAACAGTTGTAAAAGCAATATATCAGGGCCAATAGTGGCTTTATGAAATGTAAGATGATGCACTTTTATGACTGCATTATGACTGACTCATGATTCCCATGCCAGTTGCCAAATGACAGCCATTCTGCCTAAACAGTTTAAACAGCAAAGACAAAATAAACTTTAAACAGCAAAGCCAACATTTAATAGCTTAAATATCTAAAAGTCAATTACAGGATAACTTACCTGTTAAAATATGTTTGCTCTGATTTATTTCTAACAAAGTATACTACTCACTACTTGTACTACTATTCCTACTTCGCGGTTTTTCACTTAACGTGGGGCTTTTAGGTATGGAGCCCCTGCAATAAACAAGGGACTATAGTAAATTTCTAATATTAATTGTAAGTGAAGGCCTTCATCCAAACATTCTTTTGTAAATTAATGTCCTATCTAGAGTAAACGGTAAGGGAAGGTACACCTAAATACAGAGTTATTGCAAGTGTAGGAGGTTTTACAACAATATGTAACCAAGTTGTAGCTCAAATCAACAGAAGATACAAAAGCAGGAATGCCATTGTCAGTATGGAAGCGAATGTGTCTCAATTTTCAAATTGAAATTTGCAAAATAAAGCTGCATGTTTTGACTCATAAATAACATTTAAAATAAATAATCCAAACTGCTTTTTCATTTTCACGCCCCGCCCCCTCAAAGAGTGTTCCATAAATCAATTAGAATTTGGAATTCCAATTCCTCTGCTGCCTCACACAGTAGGACCTGGATGCAGCAGAAAGTAAGGAGGCAGCAGAGGAAGAGTTGCCACTGACGTCACTCTCCTGCAACACTTGGAATTGCAAATTCTAATTGATTTATGGAACATTTTTTTGTGGGAGCGGGACGTGAAAATGAAATAAAGTAGTGTCCTCTGTTTTCTCTGTAGTTGTCACACAATGAGCAGTGTTGAGATGGAAATGAAAACATAGTTTGGATGATCTATTAGCAGTTTTATTATGAGTCAAAAATGCAGCTTTGACTTTAAAATGAAAACATTTCTGCTAATTCATTTTATTTTTCAAATTTGACATTTCACAATGAATTTGTCACATTTTACAGGGTCATATTTTGAAAATGAAACGTTAAACGTTATTTATTTATAATTTTAATTAATTTACAAATTGATCAGTCTTGGAGAAGAAACTGCAAATGTGGTTTGGATAATTTGTTTCTAATTTTATTTATGAGTCAAAAACATGCAGCTTTATTTTGAACATGAAATGCATTTCTATTAATCCATTTTAATTTGAAAATTGAGACACATTCGCTTCCATATATCAGAAGGAAAGACACTGTTCATTCTTTACAGTTACTGGCTTACCCACTAGAAATACAGGTAAGACTGCAAATGTGACAAAGTTAAACAAATTAAAGAAAAATTAGCTCATAGTCAATTTCTTTAGTTTAACTCATGGTTGATGTTTGCTCTCCAGATTAATATCTACAAGCAAACAACCAAAGCAAACTATGTGGCTGGGGCAACATTAAAATTTTAGACTAAAACTACTGTACTGCTGTGACTATTAGAGGATTCATCCAATCAAAATGTTTTTACTTGCTCAAAAAAAAATTCTGAGTCAGGTGGGTACTATCGGTTATCTCCGGCAATCTACATATGACCTTGTGAGACAACGGATGATGTGTGGTCAATAGTTGCTGTGTTGGTTGCTGGCATACATGGATGCACTTTTTCAACAATAACAGAAGGCTAAGAAAGAAGTGAAATTGACAAAGTATTTTTATACGACCTAATTTTAATATTGTACCACCAAGGGTGGCCAAGCGAGGCAATAGCCACCCCTGAAAAATTGAGACGAAAGCTGTGAAAGAAAATACAGGTAGTCCTCGACTTACGAACGGGTTCCGTACCTACAAACCGTTCATAACTCGATTTTGCTGTAAGTCGGAACTCATTACACGTGGCGCCGCACCCTTTCGTAAGTCCGGATTTTTTGCCATAAGTCCAGGAAATACATGTAAAATGTATGTTAACACTGCGCCGCACACCCGTTCTTAAGTCCGAGTTGCCGTAAGTCGAGGGTGCCTTAAGTCGAGGACTACCTGTACCACATGGGATGCGAATGACAATAAAGAACTTTGAACCTTGAACCCTTGAAACATCACCTTTCTGGTAGAAATCAGTGAATGTTTTTGGTGCTTTGTTCCATGAAGTGAAAATAAAACGATTATAGCCAAAAGTTTGATTTGTGCTTAATATTGCTCATTTTGAGAAAAATGTTTTTCATCTGTTTTGCTGTTAAACCTAAATGTTATTAAAAAAAAGGATTACCAACAAAACTGCATAAAGTCTGTATCGACCCCGGGTCCTCAAATGAGGACATTGATTTTATTTAGAGAACTGCTTATCACAGAAAGCTGAAATTTTGTTTTTACAGTAAGCAGAACCTTCTGACCCCAATTTGCAAATAAAAATATAAACTGCAACAACAAACCTACTGTCCTCAGATGAGGACTTCTTTTTTTTTTTCAAAACCACTTCCTGTTACATGACAGAGGTATTTAACTTAGGTCCTACTAATCCCATGTACCTTGGAGAAAGAGAAAATTACACACGTAGCCTGCTGATTAAAATGAAGCAATTCTCAAACTGCAGTCGTGGGCCACACAAAATTACTCCAAGGGCCTCAAATGGCCCCCTGGCCACACTTTGGACGCCTCTGATTTACAGGCTTGTCTAACGAGCTGATATACTGTATCTGATATCTGTTTGAATACGTTTTGCTGTGGGACTGTCCTATCGACTGAAACTTATGGCATCAGAAACTGATTTTGAGTTGCTGGTCTGAAACTGAATACAGTATCACTAAATTGAAAGCCCACACTGTCCGTCAGAGTCGGGACGTGTTAAAAGGGCGTCTTTGGTTCCTACCTGGCAACCCGTGAAGGAGACTGCTGGAGGAAAATATCAGCAGCAGCGAAGCTCGGCATAAAGACGACGAGCTGTGGGGAGCTGCTTCCAGATCCTACCGTCCACGTTGCTGCCATCTTCCAGAAGGTATTTAACAAAGATCAGCCAGGAGCTCAGCGGGCTTCATCTGGGATTAAATCCGAGGATATTAAACTGAAGTTTGGCTTTTTTTTTAACGCCAGAGTTGAGGCAGCTAGCTGCGGGCTAATCACGGCTAAAGCTCCACCTCGAAAGAAAGCGTTTGTGCTGCGTGCTCAGATGTACTCCTATTCTCTATTTTTGTCAGTTTCTTGGAGCTAAACGTTGAATAATCGCGGTGTGTGGAGGGGAACATGGCTGGACTGAATCACGTAACGTGTGAGGTGTTAGCATGATGCTAGCGGTGACCTGAATGATGAGCTGCTCCCACATGAAGACTACATTTGTCTCATTTCTGTAAAAATCCCGCAACATGTGTGAGTCTTGCAGAAAGAGGAGCTCAGCTGTCGGCTTGTGTAGCTGCTAACAGTGTTGGATAGTTTTAGTCAGACAGCTGAGGCTTCCTGTCTCCATCTGTGCTGCTCTGAGGTCTGGACGCCACGTCGGCCTCGGCTCGCAGTCAACTATGAACTCCAGCAGATTAAATGGATCCTCCAAGATCCTCCAGCTGCCCCAGCATGTCCTCAGGTTCGAGTGGACCGAACCGGACTGATGATGGTGGGAGTCCAGCCTGCAGCAGGACTAGGTGTTGGTTTTTCCTACAGTATGGTGTGTCCATGAAGTAGCCAGATTAGACAAACCAGTCTCTTTGATAAAGTTAGTTCAGGTGAACAAAGTTTTAATCCAGCCTAGTCTGTAATCTGACACAGAAAGGTTCTTGTCTAAGTAACACACGGTTTGGTTTGCAGGTTAAAATGATAAATGTCCTGAGTGTCATGGCCCTGTGCCTGATCTCTGATGAAATCTCGTCTCCAGCTGCTGATGTGCTGAACCAGCTGTTTTGTTTCTGATTGTAACTTTATCTCTTCTCGTTTTACTAAACACGCCCGAGTGTCGCTCTCTGACCTCAAAACAAACTTAACTCAGCTGGGTTCACAGAAACAGGCTGACGGTGAGCCACAACTTCCATTTTGAGCTGTTAGCAAAATATCTCTTAAACCACTGGGCAGTTTTTGATGAAACGTCCAGGATTGAAGTTATTGATGTACGTCGACATAACTAATGAACTTTTGGAGCCAGTCTACTTTAAAATGGCTGCCACAGCTTATTGACGCTAACCAACAGTAAAAAAAAAAAAAAAAGACTAAAACGTGGTCAATTTTACAGCTTTTAATCTACAATTTGATGTTTGTAGCTGAGACACACTCACAACACGTACCCTGAATGCATCATCTTGCAATATTGCATGAGTTATTAAAGCAAATCTGAGAAGTTTAATTTACCTCATTCTTCTAATTCTAATAAAAGCAGGTCCTCTGGATGGATTCTTCTTGTTGAAATGTTTCATCTTTTATCCAAAGGACTTCTTCAGTCTGGGGAGCTGCAACAAACTCAGTCTTATAAGCAGCACCTTCTCATAGTGGATCAACCAGTTTGTTGTTGACATCCAGAACTAGCGGTTCACATGATAAAGCAGGACCATTGTTCTGATGGCCACTTGCTGTTCACAGAGGGCTGAGTGATACTAGCATTTATTTTTGATTTGTTTACATTATTTTAAGGTTTAACCATGTCGGCGACCTCTCTCATCAGCATAAGACTTTGCACTAAAGGCAGCGGGCGGCGTGCGTCCTGTTAGTTTAGTTGAATTTAGTTTAGTTTGGTTCAAGCGAACGTCTCGTTGATTCAACTCGACTGCTCCTGAGTGTTCGAGCACCATCCCTCTTGATAAATATGGAGCATCCTAGTGTTGGCTGAGCTGCTTCTGCACCGTCATGTAGTTGTTTGTGTGGACGGTGGTGTGACGTCTGTGAAGGTGTGGTGGAACCGGGACTGTGACATGCCAGGTCCTAATCAATCAAGAGGGTGTTGGTTTGCAGAGCACAGCCACTAAGTTTCTCTTTCCAGAAAAGTAGGAATGGAAAAGGAAACTTAGCAGCTGCTCTGGAAGTCTGATCATGTTAATCATTATTTATTATGTTAATGTTTTTTTTTTTTTTTTTTTTTAAAGGTTTAATTAATTTTATTTATTTATTTTTATTAATTAAATTTTCTTTAAGGCCAGCATGACAGTGATGAAGAGTTGCAGGATTCATCTTGTTTTTGCCTTTTTTCTTTAGTCCGGCGTCTTTTCCTTTTTATTATTCTGACCGTCAGCGTTTCTGTTTCGTTTACCGTACGGAAAAAAAAAAAAAAAAGAGTTGTAAAACTGTCCAAGGGTCAGAGACTTTTTTTTTTTCCCACACGCAGTGCTGACATTATCAAACAGCAGAAAAAAAACCTAAACGTTAAAAGTTGTTTTTTTAAAGTTTGTCAAACTTTTCTAACGCGTGAAGCCGACCCAGTCAAAGAGCCGCGGTGCTGAAGGTGAGATGAACGTTCTGGTCCATCTCCTCTCATTATCCCTCCTGCTGCGAACTGAAGAACGCGACAACACACCGTCACCCTGTGAAGTCGACGCAGCGTTTCTGCCCAGGACTTTATTAAAAGCAGATTTTACTGAAGAAAGCTGGAGCGTCTGTTTTCATTTAGTTTCACTGCCAGAGGAAATGTTTTCTGCTTTTACCCTCCACATCTAAAGTTTTGATGATTGTCTAGTGTTGGTGTGCACATCACTACTTCACTTTCCTCCTGGTGAGTTTTACTTTATTGTATTTTTAAAGATCTTTTCTGTTTTTCTCCTCCGCAGGGTTGATTCCTCTCATCGAGTGAAGAAGGAAAAACTGGACCTGAACCTCCGTCTGTCTGTTCACCTGTCGGTTGTGAGCCTCGTCTTACCAAGAACTTCCAGTTCCCTCACATCGGAGCCCTTATTTGAAGACTGTTAAATTTAAAGGATTATATTCCAGATTACAGAGCCGTCTTGCCTGGATTCTTCTGGGAACAACATGGCGAAGAAAAACAGTCAGAAAGGTATTTGTCTGTCTGTTTTATTAGAAGACTTTTAGTTTGAGTTGTTCTGGTGCAGCTCGGACACATTTTTATCATGAGTGTGATATGATGTCTCTCAGCTACTCCCACAGCAAAAGTTACTGCAGTATCTGTTAAATACTTGGAATATTTTGGTGTCTTTTAATCTCGGGTCAGTTTAACTGTGGTGCAGTCTTGATTCGGGTCACGAGAGGCAGGGGACACCCTGGACAGGTCTCAGTCCATCACAGGGACACCTGGAGACAAACAACCATTCACTCTCTCACTCACCTAGGGACAGTTCAGAGTCACCAATCAGTCTAACATGCATGTTTTTAGTCTGTGGGAGGAAACTGGAGTACCCGCAGAAAACCCACGCATGCACGGAGAGAACATGTAAACTCCACATAGAAAAGCCCCCAGCTGGGAGTTGAACTGGGGCGACCTGCTCGCTGAGAGGCAGCAGCTCTACTAACTGCACCACCGTGCTGCTATTTCTGTAAACTAAACAAACAAACAAGTGTTTGATGAGGTGTTGACTGTTAGCACTCAGATGATGTTTTGTAAGCACCTCTGGTCTACTACCACACCAAGTTTCACGTCTTGTCTGTAAATCTGACGACCTTGAGTCGTTTTAGGGTTTTTGAGTTCGCTTGGATGTGGCAGCCATCTTGAATCAGGCTGACTCCAAACATTAATGGGTTCATTCAGTTTTTACTCTGAAAGTTTCATTAAAATGTCTTCAGTTGTTTTGGAGATATTTTGCTAACAATGGCAATAAAACCCCACAGCCAGCAGGTGATTGGAAAAACTTTGTCCACTTTCCTTGAACTAAATGTAAAGAACTGTTACTGCTGTGTGTTGGCCTTGTTTATATTTAATGTAGTTTTAATAAGGATGCACATCTGGACAGAGAATTTGATCTTTAGATGTTTCCAGAGACAATAACTGTCCTCCCTGCGTGAAGGAAAACAACTTTTCCAAAGACTCAGCACATTGTGCGTCTCTGAATGGCAGTAGATGAACTTTGGACTGTTCTGAACTTTGTCACTCAGCGTTGTGGAGACCTGGATGGACCAGCTGCTTCATCAGACGTTTCTTACCAGTTGTGATTAAAAGTAAAAAAAAATAATGAGGTTGACCTTCTTCAGGGTGCCTTATTATTTATTTATTTATTTATTATTTATTTATTTGTTTGTTTGAATCAGTTGCAGACTGACAACAGCCACCCCGACCCACGCTTCACTGATGCTGCATCTTCATGTTCAGTGTGTCTGCGCACATGCATGAAACAAAACTATTTTAAGTCTGTCAGCACAAATCTGACGTATTCTAGGCCCCGCCCACAGTTTTTTTTTTTTTTTTTTTTTTCAGTCCACACTGAAACTGTTTTGGGATCCACTAAACTGTATTTTTCAAAAACAGATTCCAGAGTGACGTTGTTGTTGTTTCCATGTGGACACCTAAAACAGCATTTCGAAAACTGACATCACAGGTGCACCTCTGACCCTAACCTACGACCCCGAGCATGACCGATTCATCGACAGCAGCAACACAATGACAGATTGTTACTTTATCAGCTGCAACTAAACCTTCATGTGCTACATGTTTTTACTGCAGTGAACTGACGAGGCTGATCAACAATAACATTAAAATAACATTACACCAAATGCATTAAGGCCAAAAAGAGTTGTATCATTTTATTGAATATTTCTTTCCACAGATCAATAAACAGAAAAACGGTTTACATGAAACATGTGGGTCATGAGAACAGCTTTAAACGACAACACATTTAAATTCCTTTCTAGGCTTAACACAGGTCACCATCAAAAATTGGGTGACTTCATCTAAATCCAAGATGGCTGCCACCATATGTGTGTGTAATGTAAACTTTGTGAGTTGGGCGACATCCATTTTGGTGTGTAGCTGCATGGCCACAGTCATTTGAGGAAAATGCTTTCTAGTTTTTATATTGCTTTAAAGTATAGTTTCTTAAAACGATTGGTAGCTTACGATCAATCTATAGGGGCAGTGGCCGCCATTAGCCACCTCCTGGCTCCACCACTGTACTGGTTGTGGATAAATTTGTCCCTCCACCCCCCAGGGTCCGTCACTCTGCGCTGCCTCGGACAATTCAAAGCAGTAAACCCAAAGAAGCGACCTCTGTTCTTCTCCACTTGAATATCTTACAGCAAACACATTCTGGTTTACTGGTTCCCTGTTCATTTCCAGTCTAGAAAAACACTCATCTTGAAAACCCACAAACATTCACCGTTCAAATCCCTCAGCGACGGGGGACGTCGGCGTCCTGCTTGTTTGTCTTTTTCTTCTTGGGGTGTTTCCAGTTTGAATCGTGGGCTGTATGGTTCCTTTACCTGTGATTCCTCTGGGCATGCTCTACACCTTGTTTCATGTTTTTGGTATATTTATGTGGCAACGTTACAGCGCCACAAACAGGCCTGGCATATTTACTGCAGCGTTTGAGATGCTTTTGCATTTCCATGTACCGGTAAATGAAAACGGTTTTAAAAACTGGCATTATTACAAGGATAGTTTTAGAAACGACAAACAAAAACCGATTGTTTTCTGGTTTTGGGTGAGGCGTAAAGATTTAAAGCTTCCCAGCAAATCTCAGCGAATATCTCTTGTTGTTGTTTTGTTTTGCAAACGAGGTTCAGTGGCGGCTTGCAAATCCAGCTCTCAGCCTCGGCGGCGGAGACGAGTGATTGTGTTTTTGTGTATTTTATCTACAGATGGAGCCGGCGTGGTGTTTGACACCCGCTCCAAGATGGTCATGTCCCAGGGAGGAACAGCTGAGAGGATGAAGGAGAAGGTGAGACGGGTGGAATCTGAAACAGGAAGTGACAACACTGGGTTAGCTACTGCTAACATTATTATTATTCAGCTTCACTGACAGAGCTGCACTTTGGCAGCAGTAAATATGGAGGTGTGGGGGGAGGGGGTAACGTAAGAGCAAGTTTCATTCTTTAAGTGTTAATCTTTTGCAATGAGTGCATTAATTGTGTTGCCGAATAACTGTAACTGCCATAAACAACAAACAACCTGAACCTCTTAGAAAAGAGCATTTGCTTGAGATTCAACAGAGGGGCCTCCTGAGAGCCGTTTCTCTAGGACGGATCAAAACATAAGGCGGCTAATGGTTTTACTTTGGTGGGGGCACGTTTTGTGCCTGCTCTTCAAAGAAATGAGGAGAAACTTGGGTCGCGTTTATTTAAGATGAGTTTGATTTGATGTTTATTCATTTTAAAAGAACAATACAAACAGTTTCATCAGATACAAGAATACAAGTAGGATAAAATGAACGCATAGGCCTTTGGTTTGGTTCTAAAATGAGTTACAGAAGGCTGGAAGTTGGACGTTGCTGCACGTTCACTAAAGACGAGCACTGCTGTGTGTAAACCTAACGTGACCTCACTGTCCTGCCTGCAGTGTCAACGTCGTTGACTTGATCTTATTTTTCCCATCACAGATCAGCGCCGTGAGGGCGGTTGTCCCCAACAAGAGCAACAACGAGATTGTGCTGGTGCTGCAGCACTTTGAGAACAGCGTGGACAAGACGGTGCAGGCTTTCCTGGAAGGTATGAGGACGTCCGCCTGAGCGGCCATGTTCACCCCCCAGCAGCTGAACTTTGAATTCTAGTGCATCGTTCATCTTCAGCTCAGCACGCTTCCACTCTGACTCCACGTGCAGTCCTGAAGCTTCGTGCTGTTTCTGTGCACTAGTTGTTACATGTCACGCTTGTGTTGTGCACCCTGAGAAGCCCTTTCATCTTTCTCACTGTGCACGTCATGCTCTGCGTGCGTGCAGTTTCACAGGTTTAATTATAGAAGAGGGTTGTCCTCGCGCGTCACGCTGCTTTGTTCCTCGTTTTTGAGGCATCCAAAAACCGCCACGCGGCATTCTTTTATTGTGGAGGTATTTGCGAAGCTTGCACCTGGGACGTGGCCTGAGCATACCTGTCGTCATGTGTGTGTGTGCTTTCTGCTGCAGGGAGCGCAGACGAGATCCTCAAGGAGTGGAATGTCACTGGCAAAAAGAAGGTGAGCGTCTCAAAACCTGTTTTCAAAATGAGTCAACTGCCTTTATAATCCTTCTTTCCAGTGCTTTTATTTTGATGC
Source organism: Hypsolebias martinsi (assembly GCA_031762355.1). Lineage (NCBI taxonomy): Eukaryota > Metazoa > Chordata > Actinopteri > Cyprinodontiformes > Rivulidae > Hypsolebias > Hypsolebias martinsi. Next base: position 6,141,028 of record JARVGQ010000116.1, on the reverse strand, counting down.
ATCTAGTCACTAGTTCATTTTATTTAAACCATTTTCTCCAAAAATCAGCATTATTATTATCAGATTTTATTGAGCATGCATCAGGGTATTATTATTTTAGTTATTTTATTTTGAATTCACCACAAATTAAAATGTGGACAAAGACCGACTTGAATTAAAAAAGTACAAAATTTAGTTTAAAGTACCAGCTCAAGATGAGGGTTCTGTGATGGAGTTAAAGCTGTCTGCTCCTCAGATATAGAATGTAAAATTATTATTTTATATATGAATGTTTCTGTTCAGTGCCCTGAGGTGACCTCTTGTGACTTGGCGCTATAGAAATAAACAGAACGACAAATGGCTTGAAGCTCTTATTTATATATTAAAATCTAAAGTCTGGATTTTCTGCAAATTGTAAAAATAAAACTGCTGAGAAATATTAAGTGACCTTCAGTCACGTCTGCCCGTCAGAAAGAGAGAAATCAAAACCAACCCAGCTGTATAAAAGGTTATAAAAAAGACTAACATTAGTTTAGTTTAACCTTCACTTCTCACATTTTATTAATGGATTCTATGAGAACTTGTGATGCAGAGGTCCGATGGGTCCAGAAACACTCGGGTGTATCTGTTCCATCCTGACTTAAGCATATTTGAACCGTCGTGGTATTTCCTGTGAGGAACAGAGTCAGATTATATCAGGTTGTAAGAATAAAGGATGTTCGCTTGTAGCTTCACTTTAAATATCGTTGCTTAAAGTCCCATAATAAGAGGAAAACGGGTGAAGTTAGATGATGATCAGATGGAGGAACAAAACATGACGGTGGCACAGCGTCATCGCACATGTGCCCCACATTTTGCTGTAAAAGTTTCTTTAAAATCATAGCATACAGAGAGCAGAACTTCAGAGAGCGTCAGGCAGCTTCTTCCTCTCGTCTCCTTGCAGCTCCTCTGTCTGCTGCTGGCCGTGGAAACTGCTCAGAGCCTGAAAACCATCCCAGTATACAGGCAGTCCTCGACTTACGAACAGGTTCCGTTCCTACGGACCGTTCGTAACTCGATTTTGACGTAAGTCGGGACCCGTAGCACGTGGCGTCGTAAGTCTGGATTTTTTTTGCCGTAAGTCGGACCGCGCATGTAAACAGCATTTTAAACACGTTTTTTTTTTCAACGTAACACAACACCAGCGTACATTACTGAAAAATACTGCTCAATGGAGGCGTGATGACGTCACCGGGTGCTTTTCGTAAGTCCGAAATGCCGTAAGTCAGGGGCGTCGTAACTCGAGGACTACCTGTACAAAGTTCCCACACACTCAACCAGTGTTGCGCAATTCCACTTTTCCACCATTTTTGTAGGCAAGTGCTAGACTGCGGTCATGATGGCTTTCAGACCAAAGTATTGATACTTTTGACAAATGTCCAAGAGAACGATGGATGCAGAAAATTGCTGCTGTCGAGAGGGAGGGAGAGCCAGCTGAGGAGGAGACACGGGGCGGACGGTGGTCCCAGAGGGAGAGCTGTCAGAACAACACACATACAGAATGCTCTGACATGGTTTAACAAAATGACTAATATATAATTTTGTTTACCGGAGTAAAAGTGATCAGAGCAGATTCTTGATGTTTCCAAGACTCGCCGCTGTTCTGCTCAGCTCCTCCGTTTGAGATCCTTCACATTTCCTGAGTTTTGGGATTAAGTGAAAACTGCGCTTTGCAGAACCGTCTGCCCAGTTGGAACTTCCTCTGACCCAACATGCAACAACCATTTCAATTTACTTCAAGAAAAAATACTGGAGGAACTAACTCAGTCGGGTCTGTTGCATCACATGAGAACTATGCATTGATGGCTAACTGGAAGTACTCCGGTATTTTAGACCTCATTGTCCTTTTAAAACTGAACCCAGATCATGTAATGTGTAGAAATATTCAAGAAGAGGAAAGGGTTCATAAAAAAAGTCGACTGAAAAGTAGGATTTAATGACATCGGTCGTGAGACTCTTCACAGCAGCCCTGCTTCTTCCATGTGTTCAGAATGTTTCTGTAGATGCACTTTGTACTGAGCTCGTTTGTTAAAATCGTTGTTGTCTTTTTGACGCTGCTCTCTTCGTGTCCAGCCCAAGAAGAAAAAGAAGCCCAAGCCTCAGCCGGAGGTCTCTGCAGAGCCCGCTCAGCCCGAAGTCACGTCGCCCGACGACGGCAAGGACGAGATCAACGGCTTTCACGCCAACGGGTCAGTGATGGACGGAGAGTCTCTGGACTCGCTGAGCGAGCAGTTGGACTCTGCTTCTCTGGATGCAGCCGAGCTGGACTCTGAACCCGCTATGTCCGAAACCACCGGTAAACACAAGACCTGTCGAACACGAGCAGTAACCGTGCAAATGATGGAGATGTCTGATTGATCTGGATAAATGCTGGTTCTGGGACGATCAGTTTCATCTTGTTTCATTTGTCAAGCGGACTTCTTTATTCCTTTTCTGTCTCAAAAGAACTGATGTTTTGAGGTTGGTGTAGTAATGTGAAAGAGCTCGTCAGACAGGCCTGCCTCCACAGATCCTGCTGGCAGGCCTCAGACTGACGAGCTCTTTCACATGAAAGACGAAACGTTTCTTCCACAAAGAATCTGTCCAGATGTCGTGATTCAACTTTTGTCATTTGTTCACCTGGATGATTGAGCTTAGTCATTTTCTTTTTCTGATGTAGTTAGTTTGGAAGAGAGAAGTCCCAGATATGAGTGCTGAAATATAAATGGTCATAATTTAACTAAATAAGGCCAATATTTATTTGGCTCATGACTTTTGTCACTTTACAGCTCAGTAGCTTTAGAGGCTAAAAATCACAAAATTCAGTTTATTTAGCACCAAGTCACAACAGAATTAATCTCAGGGCACTGAACAGAACAGATTTATTTCCTTATTCCTTGTACTGTACTGAACTACCGTACTTTCCGGTCTATAAGCTGCTACTTTTTAATCTCAGGCTTTGAACCCCACGGCTTATACAATACTGCAGCTAATTTATGGAATTTTTATTTTATTTGTTAGTGTGCGCGACTTATTCGCGTGCACTCGGTAGACCAGCAATTACAGTAATGTGAGGAACAGTCTTTCTCGTACAGCCCACCTCCTACAGTTAAATTATTATTAGTTGTATTAGTTATCAGTAAATGCTAATGCAGAATAATCCATATGGTTGGATTTATTTCTCACTGACTAAAACAAGATTTTGTTTTTATCCTCACAGGTGCAGAAGCAGAAAGTCCAGGTAGCGCTCCGAGTCCTGCTTCCCAGCAGGGACAGAGAAATCACCAAGTTCCCAGAGGAAACAAACCGCGACACAGGACAGGCTCAAATTTACAACCTCCCTCCTCCTCGTTAGCATCTAGCACTGATGAGCAAGGATCATCGCGAGTAAAGAAAATGGGTTAGAAGCTTTAACCTCTTATTTTTCATGGTGGGCGTAGTTTACTGTGAGTAGTTAAAAGATCTAATCCTTGCCCAGGCATGGCTGACTCTAGACGAAATGTGTCAGGGCAGAGCGCTGTAAGAAAAATAAGTAAACTTTACTGTCTCCTCTTCAGCTCCTAACATCGACCGCTCGGTGAAAGACCTGCAGAGGTGCACCTCGTCCCTGACCCGCTACAGGATGGTGGTAAAAGAGGAGATGGACTCCTCCATCAAGAGGATGAAGCAGACATTTGCCGAGCTCCAGAGCTGGTACGTCCGTTTGCTTTAAAACCTGCTCAACTTTTGAATGCTGAGGTTAAGATGAGCTCAGGACTGTAGCAACTTTTCCAAGATGCCTCTGTATCTCTGTGTACAAACCAGATTCCAAAAAAGTTGGGACACTAAACAAATTGTGAATAAAAACTGAATGCAATGATGTGGAGGTG
>JARVGQ010000116.1:5967455-5982224 GCA_031762355.1 Hypsolebias martinsi | reverse complement strand
ACAACTGTGTCATCAGCATAGAAATGTAAGGATGCATCAGGGATGCTCTGACCTACATTACCTATGTAGATTGTGAACCTTCAATGGGGAAGGACGCATCAGTAAGGACATTCACCAAAAAATCTTGGCCAAATCAAACCTTCAACCCTATCATGTGAGGAAACTATGCTTTCTAGTTTTTATTTTGCTTAAAATTGAGTTTCCATGTATGATTGGGTTGGCTGAAGATCCATCTACCTTTATTTCCATCATGCTCCTCTGTCACACCAACCCTCTGTAGATCCTCTGGCACTACATCCATGAACCTTCTCTTGCTTCTCTGCTCTTCCTCTTTCCATCTTTCCTGGTAGCTCAATATTCAACATGCTTTGTCCAATATTTTAATGTCCCTCCGATACATCTGTCCACACCATCTCAGTCTTTGTCTTCAGACCACTCAACCTGAGCTGGCCCTCCAATAAACTTGTTTTTAAACCTATCCATTTTGGTCACTCCTAGTTAAAATCTTAACATTTTCCTCTCTGCCTCTTATACCTCTACCTCCAGTCATTTTTGTGTATGTGTGCCACCATCTCCAAACCCACCATCATATAAAGCAGATTGCACAACCATCTTGTAAACCTTCCTTTTCCCTCTTGCAGCTTTCCTTCTGTCACAAATCAACTCTGGCACTCTTCTCCTCCCTGCCTGCCTCTTCTGTCTGGCTTTGGATGATCATCCATGAGGTACTTAAAGCCATCCCCTTCAGCACCTCCACTCCTCGCAGCTTCACTGCTCCATTCACACATGTATGATGTTTTATACTGACTTTCATTCCTCTTCTCTCCAGAGCACATTTCCACCTCTCCAGGCTCTCTTCCACCTGTTCCCAACTCTCCCCACAGATCACAGTGTCATCTGCAAACACCATGGTTCAAGAACTTCCTGCTTGACCCCATCTGTTAACCTGTCCATCACAACTGGAACTGAGAAGAAGCGCAGAGCTTATCCCTGGTGTAATCCATCTTGAACTCGTCTGTCACTTCTACTGGTCGTTGCACCACACCTTCACTGTCCTTACACATGTCCTGCATTAACCTCTCAAACTTTGCCATCACACCCGACTTCCTTATACAGTAACAAAGTTCCTCTTTGTGCATCTTATCATCTTACCATATCATAATCCACAAAGACACGGTGTCACTCCTTCAGACCTTCTTGATGTTTCTCCATCGACACGCCCAAAGAAATAAACGGGGTAACCCAGCCAAGAGGGTTCACAGGCCCAGTACCAGTCCTAAGCTCGGATAATGGGGAAGGACGCATCAGTAAGGACATTCACCAAAAAATCTTGGCCTAATCAAACATGCAAATTAATCAATACACAACAAATACAGTTTTACAAGTCATCTGTATGTGACAGTTAAATTCTGATCACTAAATCACACTAGATCACATTAAACTAGCTATTTTATTAACCTTTGTGTTCTGCATGCTGGTTCATCTTTGTATCGAAAAGAAATCCACATTTTCATCATATATTGCCCCTTTCTGCTTCCGTGTCGACCTCTCTGTGCTGATTAGTCCTTGCTAATCACTAATGATTGAGTTTCTGGACCCTACATACTTTGTCTGGTTGGGATCATTACACCATGTCATCAGTCACCATGAGAAATAGCCTTTCTTTATCGTAAACTATTGGCTATTCTCCCAAACAATACTCCAAGCACCATGCGGTGTGCATTCATGTGATGCCACGCATGCACACGTTCATGTGAGTGGTCTGGGTTACTTGAGACTGGGCAGGGAGTTCCATCGCCTTCTAAAAAGAGACCAGCACATAACTAGGATGGTGGGAGGGTGTGTGTGTGTGTGTGTGTTTTGATGTGTTGCCAAAAGAAGAAGCTGTACTTGACTAAGGTTTACAAGCTGTTAGAACAGGACAATTCTCTGCTCTGTTTCCAAGCTCATAAGCCAATGAAGACATCAGCACTACTCACTGGCTCTCAAGATTTGACTAAAAGAGCTAAAAAAAATCTGTCATTTTTAATACTGGTAGTTAAAAATTCTGGCGTTAAAGGTGGATAAGTGATATGGACTCCTTCAAGGAATATTAGGCCTTTATTTACTTAAAACAATGACCAAACTTCCTGAATTCATCACTCAAGAACCCCTCCCCCACCCTAACAGAAAAAAAAATTAAGAACAACAAATGCATTTAGAATGTGCACTTTTGTATTTTATTTCAAGTTCAGTGATAAACGTTCATCATAGTATGTAAAAATAATAAGCACGCAATAAAATGTTCCTACACTACATAGTTCACGTGTCAAAGCACCTTCGAGTTTTAATACAGATTTATTGTTATTTACAAGCACGAACAGTCAGTGTAAGAATGTACTGGATAATACACAGTATACTAGCTGCTCCATGCTGATTCATGATACATGAATGATGCCATTTAACCTACTTCCTTATCACCAAACTTTGATGGTGGCATGAAATATAAAGTGTACATGAGTTTTAAGTGACTTTTGTCCAGCATCAAGGTGAAGGGACAGGCTACCTCACAGCTTGGTTCTGTCAAATGACGCACTGACTTCAATTTAATTTAATCTAACCTGAGCTGAAAGATTTTTAATATTTGAGCTTCACATGATTACAATAATGCTTTAATCATGTTTAAGATGGGAAAAAAAATATGGTACCTGGCACTTATCAGATTTACCTACCTACCTATTGCAAGAACAGGGTAATTACTGGGTACCTGCAAGTACCAGGCATATACCCGATTATGATCAGATAAGTACCAGGTATGCATACGTACATGGTACCTACCAGTGTAAGTACTAGACTGTATTATGTACTTCTACCCAAAGCAAGGTTCAGATGTTATTTGGAGTCAAATTAAATGACAGGCGTCATCGTCCCTCCATTCATGATGTGTTGTTCAGTGTAAACAGTCACTGTGTGGCCCTTCAGTGGGTCTTTCTAATTTCATCTTGACTACAGTTTTCCAGAAAGTCAACCAAATTGAGCTTTGTGTACTGGATCCAGATACTTTATGTCATTAACAATATGATTCACCTTCTTACACAGAAGTAGCATTTTTCATGCTGCAGTATCCCTCAGGATTTGAACTCTTCACCACTTTGCGGTTTCATTTTGTTCATCTGGAGAACAAGCACCAAGTGTTTTCTCTTTGGCTCCCAAAGAAACTCCAGATTTTTAAATTCACAGATTCCCCACATCGTCCATCTTTAAAACGGTAGCGTGTCCATTAGGATTTTCTCCACAATTGGAGGCTGGGGTAAAAGGTCCTCCAGTTTCAGGTAAAAGAGGCGCTGCAGGCCTTGTGTGCACAGAGTCCTGAGCTCAGGCAGCTTCCCCAGAAGTCTGGACAGGTAATTGGGCTGCAGGAACTCAGAGCCACAGGCAGAAACCTGCTCTTTAAGGCAGGTGATGAGCTGGCTCTGCAAGTCCTCCACACGCCTCGGCTCTTTAAGACCATGCCTGTCTGCAGAGAGAAATGAAAAACATGCTCAAGTGTTCAGTCTTTAAAATAAAAGAATAATGTGTTTGGTTTGAAATGATTGTGTTGAGGTAAATTATTCACAAGGTTTACCTGAATTATTTGGAAAGTTGACATACTAAGCTAAAATAAAGTTTATCAAACTAAAACCTGTAGCTGTGCTAAACACTGGAACAGTCTGCTGGGTCTGCACGTTAACCTTCACTGTGTCTGCAGTGATATACAACATCTCATTATAGACGAGATCCTGTTACACTTTGCCACATGCACCTGTTGTTCCAGTCCTGTGTTGTGTAATGACTGTAATAAAGCCTAAAGAAGATCCCAAAGTTTGCTTGAATTAAAACGTTTAAACTTGACATGAGTAGGATGATCTCACCAGTGATCGTGACCAGAGCTGTGAGACAGACGAAGGAGGAGTCACTCAGCTTCATACGATGAAGACTTTGAGAAAAATCCAAGATGGAGTCGATCCAGTCCCCGAAGCCTCGGACACACTGAGATCTGTGAAGTACAGTCCCGTCGCAGAAGATGAGCTTCTTCATCTCAGGATCAGACCTACAAAAAAGAAAAAGAAAATACAGGTTGTTGGTTCTGTCTTAAAGAACAAATTATACCTACACTCTTTCTATAATGATAATAATAACTTAAAAAACAAAGTCAAGCTTCACTCACCGATATGCAAGACGCAGGATGAAGAGTTCAACTAATGCAGATTCCAGCAGGAGCTCCTGATCCTCTGAGCAGAAATCAGAGAAACCCGGGACATCTTTGGCCCACTTCCTGATGACCTCAAAGGAGGCTGTGAGGAGGTCGTAAAACTGTCTGATGTCAGCAACATCTTCTTTCTGGTCTAAGCTGACTTCCTTTTCAAAATACTGAAACGACAAACCAAACAGGTGTCAAGTCTCACTTTACTCTGCTTTGGTCAAGCGACGCTGTAAAAACAGATATTTATGGAGCTCTGTTTCTGTTCACCTTAGAATAATCCAGCGACACATCGTCGGGGTTTGACTCAGTGTTGGCCCTCACAAGAGAAGAGACCAGGCTCACCGGAGATGCAGTGGTCGTCAGATCGCGGGCGATTTTAGGCTTTGAAGGTAGACGACCCCTTCGTCCTTTCAGACTATCCGTTCTCACAACTGGAAACAAAAAAAATGGTGCTGTTGAGCTTTTGGAGTCAGCGTTATTAAAGTGCTCCAAGTAAATGTTTCAAGTGAGAGATTTTTCACACCAGAACAGAAATGTAAGCATTTTTATGACAACTGGTGCAATAGAATGAGAAGAACCACACTGTTTCAGATTTTAAAAAGCTGAACTGGTCTCAGATCAAGCTGATTACTGGTCCCACTCTGTCCCTGCTGTTTTTTCCTCACACTTTGCTCACCTTCTTTGACCATCCCCACTGTGAGACACTTCTGGAAGCGGCAGAACTGGCATCGGTTTCGTCTCTTCTTATCTACAGGGCAGTCTTTGTTAGCGAGGCAGACATACTTGGAATTTTTCTGGACTGTGCGCTGTAAAAAAAAAACATATGAGGAGTGAGGGTAAACCTTACTGGAAACGTGGTACAAATATGTTTACAGACAAGTCACGTCTCATTACCTTGAAAAATCCTTTGCAGCCCTCACAGGTGCGAACCCCATAGTGCTGACAGGAGGCATGGTCTCCACACACCGCACAGCTGCCCTCACTTCCACTCTTTAACTTGGGCGATGAGCTTCTGTCCAGCTGTTTGGAGCCATCAAGACCACATGCTTGCTCCATTGCCATGGAGGGGACGGTTAAGGCAGAGACGTGAGGACGAGCCACAGCAAAAGATTCCTGCTCTCGCAAAAGTGGTTGACCCAAATGAGGCACATCCTCCACAGATCCTGATCCGAACGTGAAAAAAGGCGGTATGTATGGTGCAGAGGTGTCCTCGGGCATCCAGAATCCAGGACTGGTAGAGTATGTCCCATAAGCTGAATCCCAGTTAGACACATACTGAGTCTGGTACCCGGGCGTTGAAGGAGATGAGGCTGAAGCCGGGCTGCCAAAATAGTCCGACCCACTGGTCTCGTCAAGATAACTCAACATAAACGGTCCCGTGTAACAGCCGTAAACTTGAGGTTCATCCAGTGGGAAGGGGCTGTCCTGGCCTGAGGCCGGGGTTATGTGAGCAGGAGCTGTCGTGAACTGGCACGAGTATGCTTCGAAGTCTCCTGCAGGCGTGCCCACCAGTGAGCTGATGCTGGGCAGGGACGGTGCTGAGAGGTGCTCCCGCGGGCTGCTGTTCTGGTCCACAGTCAGTCTAGAGTAGAAGTCCACAGTCTGGAGCTCAGAGCCGTTGATGCTGTTCTCGTAGAACTGAGATCCAAACTGGGGTTGGACGCACGTCATTGCTGCAAAACTGAGAAAAATGTAAAAACAAAATGTCAAAAGGCTTCATTTGTCAGGCTTTAAACCTGGAAGAACATTTAATGCCCTGAACTGAGTGTCATGTCTGTTTCAGCTCTGTGGACATCAGTGAGCTAACAGTTTCCAAAGTTCAACACACATGAACCCACATCCCATTTATCAAAAGAAACGAACAAAAAGACCGACACAGTTCAGAACCATATTGCATTAGTAATGCACTTTTTAAGACTGTTCTGTTCTGTTCTAGATGATCTACTATGTGGACTGGAGTGTTGGGGGACCTCTGGCTCTGTGAGGCTTTAGTTGTTGCAACACCAGAGTGTCAGTTCAGAGAAAACCTGGAGAGTCAAATGCTGCTGCTCCTGTCACTGCACAGTAAATATAGAACAAACCTCAGAGGGGTTGTCTCCAACCAACACATGCAGGAGCTCAGCAGAGAAGTCATTTTACAACTAAAGTAACACCCAGATCACATCAACTAAAAGCAGGAACTCTTTCAAGTTTTTACAAGTGGCGCATGCATGTGAGAGCCGGTTCTTACCTGTCGGAGAGGAGCTGACTGCTTCTACCAGCGACCACCTGTCATCCTCCAAGCCTCAGCTGACACGCACTCCTTCTGCTCTCCTCTCCTCTACTCGCTTTATTCTTTGCTCTTTCATGCCCATGACGCCAGAGAGGTTTCCACGCCGCGGCCAATCACAGCGCGTGCTGTGCGCGATGACGCACTCCGGGATTCCGTTGACGCGCGCAGAGCGAAGAACCGCAGCATTGTCCTGACACACAGACCTGATCCAACCCAGACCCACACAGACCTGATCCAACCCAGACCCACACAGACCTGATCCAACCCAGACCCACACAGACCTGATCCAACCCAGTCAACCTGAACCAGACATGATACCGTCCACATGGCTTTACCTCGCGTCTCACACGCGCTTCATGTGTTCAGTGCGCGCATGCTGGACATGATGGAAACTAAAAGGTGATTATAACCAGGAAGTAATAGATTTAGTTCCTGTTTTGATGAGAAATGGTACAGATCTGAAATGGCGCAGGTGAAGCCACATGCTGGTTATGGCAGCTCGGAACAACAAGTCATTCTGTTTAAATGTGAAATGATTAGATCATCGTAGATGATGGTCGCGAGTTAAAGGGAAGGTGGGAAGTTGTCCCACAAGGGGCTGAGTTGTCAATTTGGTTTAAACTTCAAGGCACCTCATCGTTTATGACTTACTGATGTATTTATAGAACCGTGCAAAGAGCAGAGGGGTTGACTTTCAGACAGGGAGGGGGTCCAGTGCCAACCACCATGACACCACACATCCTGCTCGATCAATGTCACGTGCACCAACTGCAGAGCAACCATGAACAGCTTTGGGGTCTTAAGGTTTTGTTCTGGGGGGGGGGGACAGTTGTCTGAATTTTATGCTTCAGTCAGTGTTAAATATTCCCTAAAAGTGTCCACGTCACTGTGCAGCAAATGTGGAGCCGAGCTGTAAACATGCACAAAACTGGACACTACAAATATCCATTACTTTTATTAAAATTAACACTGAAGGGATGATTCAGCTACTTTGAAGTGAGGTTTTGAGGAAATATTTCTGAGCAGTTATCGAACTTGTTCAATTCAATTCAAAAATACTTTATTGATCCCAAAGGGAAAATAATGTAGCTCATCATCCTGGTTTCAGTCATAGATGCTGATGGCTGTGGGCAGGAAGGATCATTTGTGGAAATCCGTCCCATAGCAGATCCAAAGAAACTGGTTGCAGATGCCGATCTTTCTGCTCAGACCCAGCAGACCTCTCGGTCCTCCTGGGCAGAACTCCTCCCCGAGTTATGGCTCTTTCACCCAGCAGCCTGCTGAGCTCCTTGTCGCCATGGACTTAACTGCAGGCGCCGGGGGATAATCTCGGGCCTCCCGTTGTCACGAGCCACGTTTCCCGCTACCTCCAAGATCTTGGTGGTCAGGCACTCTAGCACCTCCTCTAGGTAGATGGGAATGCATCCACAGCGCCTCCTTTTCAAATCATTTTGGATTTGAGGCTGCATTTGAGGTAATATTTGAGCTTTGAGATGTTAACCAGCAGCTCCCAGTCATAAAAAAAACACCTTGTTGTCATGGTTATACATCATTACAAATGTCCAAAAGTAAAAAAAAAAAAAAAAAAAGTTTTAAGTAAAAATCCTTCCCGCTGTACAGCATCCAATACCAGAGGAAGTAATCATCTGAAAAAAAGTGAATTTACATCCAGAAAAAAAAAGGAATTAAAGTTTTCAAAAGCTAAATCTCAGAATGAGTTTAAGAGAGCTACTCCAACATGCAGCCACCTTGAGCGGCACAATTATAGAACAATTCTGGTTGTAGACAACTCTCTGAACGTTATTTAAAAAAAGAGTATTTCTTAATAGCTTGGCTGAATGGGGCCGACACCCAAGCAGATAGCTGCCATCATAAATATTGAATGTTTCATGAACGTTCACACAAATGCTAATTTTAAGACCTTTATGGCTGTTTCACACTTATTAACATAAAAATGTGTTCAAATAAGGAAGCCTTTATTATCATTATATATTTCTGCACAACAAATGGCAGTCCCTTTCATAGCAGCATGTAGAAACAATTGAAAAGACAAGAAAAAATAATTTTAATTATAAAAATGTTGTTAATTTCTTTTGAAGCAACAAATGCAAACAACAGAATGTCTTAAATATAAAATGTAAAAACTGAAACTTTAGTATAGTTCAGCTCAGGTTTTCAGAAGAGCTCTCATTTATTGGGGAAAGAAGCAGTTTTTCAGTCTTTCTGTCCATGTCCTCATCACACTGAACCTGCCAGAGCGGACATTTCAATATGACATTAATCAGGATGTAAAGACAGACCGGATCTTAGCTCTGCTTCTCAACCTGGGAGAAAAAATATGTGTTCCAGGGATGGACCTCCTCCCCACCACAGCTCTGTCATCTACAAACCAACATATGCATATGGTAAATGGTAAATGGGGCTTACTTATATAGCGCTTTCCAGCCCCCTAAGAAGGGCCCCAAAGCGCTTTACAGCACCAGCCATCCACCCATTCACACACGCATTCGTACACCGGTGGCGGTAGTCTGCCATGCAAGGCGCCAGCCAGTCCCACCGGGAGCAACTTGGGGTTAAGTGTCTTGCCCATGGACACAACGACACATGGTGTGGGAACTTGGGATTCGAACCTCCAACCTTCTGATCGGGGGTCGGCTGCCATTGTACCACGGCCGCTAACAAGATTAACACTTAAAAACTATTATTTGTTTGCGTGAAATTATAGCAAAGGTGTGTCTGAGTTGAACTTTTCCTTAATAAATGCACTTTGAAAAGTCAAATCAGCTGCATTTTCAAAAGCCAATACGCGGAAACATGAACGTGCAGAGGGTGACGCGCTGCCCATTTCTTCGAAATTTAACAAGATAACAACCAAAAAACAATTTACTTAACTTCATGGTAAATGTGTGTCTCAGTCAACTTTTACTTACCAAATGCACTTCAGTGGTCAAATCAGCTTAATTTTGCCGAGGTGTTGCAACAAAATGAAGCTGATTTGACTGTTGCTCCAGGCAGACGACAGTGGCAGGTGATTGTGTTATTAATAGCCACTTTTAACCATCACATGATACGGCATGCCATACTGCTCGACGCCAGCAGCTGAAAATGGTAGTGTTCACTATTTTCATTCTGAATTGATGAAAACGATCATACCACAGCCAAAAATTGGTTTATTAATATGGGGGGGATCTATAAATATGTCGCTTCGGCGTATAAGTCACAGGGAGTGTAAACTATGCCAAATAAAAAGCGACTTATACAGCAAAAAAATTCAGTACTCAGTGTTGGCAAACGCAAAAATGCCTTTAGCTAAATAACAAATATTAAGCTAAAATGTGGTTTATGTGGTTTGTGGCTGAGCGTCATCCTCATCCTATCTTTTAACAGATGACACAATATTTAAATGAAAATTTGGAATGCGAGGCAGTTTGTATTCCTGCTACTATTTATAAACATCAATATTTTTTATTTAATGAATGAATTTAATTATTTAGGGATTTATTTATTTTATAACAGGCTGATCATTTAGTCACAACGATCCATATCACTTCTTAGCGGTCTGTTTTTCTTTTTCTTGCAGACGTTTTCTCAGAGATGAAGCTGAACTCCCTCAGCTCTCTGAGCCCGAGCGACGTCACAACGGTTCTGATGGATCTGAACCAAGACGGAGGAGCAGAGGAGAACAAAACACACGAGAAAAGAGGAGGCACGGAAACGGTTTTCCACTTCAGGAAACGATCACGGAAGCGGCGTTCTTTCATGGAAACTGATTTTACCTCCAGAGTTTCTTTTCCAGAACCTGACCCAGAATCCAAGCACAGCCTTCCTGAAAACAGTCTGTCAGAATCCAGTGGTGGCCAGGTGCTCAGTTCAGATCCAGAACCCTTGGAGCAAACCCAGAACCCCAGTCCTACGGTGTCCTCGCTCACTCATATTGAGGGAGAACCAGCTCAGCTCGAGTCCAAACCAATCCTGTCAAAACCCGGCCCACACAGACCAAGATCTGGTTCTACTTCTGACCAGAACCAAGACCTGAAGTCCCTCTCGAGGAGCAGGAAACAGGAAATGGAAATGGAACCGGATGCGATGGAGTCCAAATCTGTTACAGATGTGGCGATGGCGGCGTCTCCTGCCATCACTGTCATTCGCTGTCGGGTTGATCCGGACGGGAAGGAGAGCGCAGACCGGGTAGGTGACGGGAAGGAGGAAGGGGAGGGACTTGAGGAGGTGCGTGAAGACAAGGAGCAGCAAACGGGTGTCTTCACGAATCACATGTTTCTGCCTGACATCACTGAGGAGGGAGGTAAGGAGAAAGAAAAGGAGGAGAGGACAGGAGGACACTCACCCAGCCTGAAGAGACCCCTGGTCAGTGATGAAAGACCACAGGAGGCCAACACATCGCCAGAATGTTCAACTGAATCAACTCAAGAAGGCGGTAAATACCCTTTGGATTCCCACTGGATGGACCCACAGACAAACATGAATGTGGATAAATATTTCCCTTTACTCTGTTCTCCGCCACCGCCTCCCCCATCTCCCGTTCTGCCTCCAAAACTCACTGCACACAAGTTCAAAAGTGGCCATTTTGTAAAGAAGGAAAGAAACTCAAACATGGAAACCTTGAACCAAATGAACGTTTTAAACCCTAAACAAGAAAGTCCGCTTCTTGGTCTAGATACTAGTGAGCAAGCCAGTGAAACACAGCTGTTAACGCACGTCTTACCAAGCGTGAATGACGAGGAAGTCGTTGGTGTTCCTAAATTTATCATCACTGCTAGTGATGAAGTTACAGAAAGCTCAAATTCAGACAACGTTTTTGAGGATGACGATGCTGAAACTAGTTGTTTCATAAATGATCACTCAGATGATGAGAACGAGAACAGGAATGTAACCACAAACTGTAGCACCGGTGATGGTTCAACCAAAGCGGACAAATACGAGTCCAACATCAGCATTCAGCCTCTTGTAAACTGCGAGGTTCAAACAAAAAGTCGTTCTCTTGATTCTGATCACGCTCTGGCTATACACTCTATCACAGCAAAGCTCGGAGTTGCGATGGGCGTCTTATCCCCAAGCTTTAACTCAGGGGTTAGGCTTCAGGAAGCTTCAAATCAAAACCCCAACTTGTTGAGTCCTGAAGCCAACGAGAGGTTACCAGGAAACAATACGATCCACGATCGGTCCAAAGAACTACAGCCGTCGGCTCATTTTCTCTTCCAGACCTGTTCACCAACCATCATGGGCCGTTTATCTGCTTCGACACTGAGGGGGAAGATTCAAAACTTACCCTTTTATTTATCGCGCTCCCATGAAAGTCTAAACCGAACTGAGTTTGGGGGTACGACCCAAAGTCCTGCAGAGGACGCGGATATCACCAAAGCATCAAATGTTCACAATGTCTCTCAGACAGTTGGCATTCAGATGGGTGAAGCCACTGAATCGGCTGATTCTGACGATTCAGATGCAACAGTGACTGAATCTGAGATGGACATTGAGGTCTTTGGTGAAACGGCTTCAGCAAAGGTATTTTCTTCAGGGTCAGAGGTTAAAGATGAAATCCATCAGCAACCTGTACAAACTGAGCCCAAACCCAACTTCGGTCCTACCTCCAGGTGTAACAACAGCACACCAGGGCCCATAACAGAGCCTCCTGCCTCCATTATAACCCTACTCCAAAATGACACCAAGGGCTTAAAGGTAGACACTCCTGGACCATCACCAAATGCTCCAGAACTAAACATACAAGTCAACAGTCTACAGGACGACATTCCAGGTTATAACCTCAGTGATCAGTCAGTCTCGACTCAGATGGTGGTGACTACACAGAATTTGAATGGACCTAAACTTGCTTTTCACGGACAATCTCAAAGAACCAGTACTGACAGGCCTTTGATGGGTCTTTGTAGACCCTCTGATCAAAATTACGACCCATCAAGAACCTCTTCAACAGGCTGCAGAGTGTTTACCATTTGTGGAGATTCGTCTCACGCAAAGACTCTGGCAGACTCGATGTCCGCTCTGCCCCTGAAGTCCGAGTTTGGTTGTGGTTCTGCACTCACGTCTGGATGTGAATCCGTTACAGAAAGTGTCCAGGTGCCTCTGGACGCTTGTGGCTGTCCAACAGTTTACTCAAACTGCTTCAGCGGGGAGGACAACTTTGATGAGGAGCTCACAGTGTTCGAGTTTTCCTGCCGCTCCCAGAGCAGCGGTCGAACCCAGACTTCAGGAGCGGGTCTTCATCTTATAACGTCGCCACCCATTCCTTCCTTTAGTTCCCCCCTTCCTCCTCCATGTTCACGCCCCATTTTTTTCTCCTCCTCCACCTCTGAGCTCAGCCCTCTCCTCTCCCCTCAGTCGAACATGTCATACATGTCTCAAAAGCACAAGGACACAATCAGTTGTTTAGGTCAACAGTGTTACCCAGAACCTCCAGTGGGGTTCAAAGTTCTTTGCAGGGATGTGGATAAGCTGCTTTGTATATTAGAAGGTGGTGGCATTGACCGATCTGTGACAGGACATGGAGGTCGCCACCCAAGGAACACCTGCCCAGCGCACTTTACGGAAAATAAAAGGCTTCTCCAGTTAGAGGCCCGTCGGCTGATGACAGGCTGCCAGCAGGTGGTGGGGATCGGACAAAGCCCGCGGGAAATGCTTCACTCTTTGGCCAACAGTTTCCGGACCCTGGTGGAGCTGGCCAGCATCTGCCTCTGGTTCTCCGGTTGCGACCGATGCGACCAAAGGAATGCAGAGGCGGTGGCAGGCCTGGTGGACGTAGCTCGCTCATTCAGGGACTTCTGTCTGGCAGCGGAGAGAGCCAGTAGCAACCGTAGCTGCCAGGACCTGAGCACCAAGCTGCTGGCCAAGCAGTGCACAGCACTCACAGCATCCGTCTTCTGCCTCACCCAGCTGTTCCGCACTCTCACTTCACTGTGAGTGGACCAGAACCTCTGAAAAACCCCTCGTGCATGGGGTCACCACTGTGCCCAGTGTTGCTGAAGGTATGGGCATTACGAGCTGGGACAGTCACAGAACTCAACGTTATGCATGTGGCAACTAACTTTATGTGGCACACGTCTACAAATCAGGCCGAGAGCATCTGTTGAATTTAGGAACTGATGTACTTGAATGTGTTCTTTATCTATCAACCAGTTATTTATTGAATGTGTTGCTACAGTGTGTTTGAGGAAGCAAATGTCAGGGAAGGAAGAAATGTTTACAGAAATCTTCATGCAAACCAGAAGCAGTCATATCCAAGTATTCACAGA
Organism: Hypsolebias martinsi; assembly: GCA_031762355.1. Classification (NCBI taxonomy): domain Eukaryota; kingdom Metazoa; phylum Chordata; class Actinopteri; order Cyprinodontiformes; family Rivulidae; genus Hypsolebias; species Hypsolebias martinsi. Next base: position 5,968,465 of record JARVGQ010000116.1, on the reverse strand, counting down.
CAGAGAGACGGAATAAATATGTTTGATCCGTCTGTTCGGGACTTCGGTTAAAAGAATCTCCGATTAGTTGGAACAATAGACCTTATTTGATAAGCAACTACTTCAGCTATAGAAACAAACCCGTAAAAATACTGTAGTTTTTTTTTTTACTTTTTTAATGCATTTATTTAATGATACGTGGACATGACCATTTTGCAATACATTCTGGGTGAATGACGTAGACAGGTTGCTCCAGTGCAAGCTCCTTTTAGCTTGAATGTTAACTTTGGGCGTTAATGGTCAGCCCTTTAATTTGAACTGGAGCACGTTGACCAAGAAAAGAATGGAGAAATTACTGTTTCACATTAGCTCCAGAGCTAATAAATATTATGGTATGGCGTTAGCTCTGGAGCTAATAGATATACAGTATGTTAGCTCCAGAGTTAAGTGCATTAGCAAATAGTGTTAGCTACAGTGCTAGTAGCGCTAGTTCCAGAGCTCATATATACGACATTAGCAAAGCTAAAATGTGTGTGGGGGGGATAGCGTTAGCTCCAAAGCTACTACTGTTCGCTCCAGAGGTAATGCAAATGACGTTAGCTCCAGACCTAATAAATTAAACATCACAAGTTTGATTGTTTCGACCCATATATTGTGCATAAGGACTAATATAAAATTTTACTTTATTGTCATAACGTTTTAGCCTCGTCTCCTTGTGTTTTAGTTTCCACTATAAGCTAAGTATGTCATCGCTCCAGAATGCATTGCTCCGGTCATAATAAGGGCGATGTCCTTAGATGAAAAATGTAATGAACATATATAATTTTTTTTAAGTAATTAGGAGTTTTCACCTGTTAAAACAACTTTTGGTAAAATAAACGTTTTAAGGCGCAAATAGTTGGAGATCCCTTTAACAGTTGACATTTCAATGACTAGACTCTGTTTTCTCTGATCCTGCTCACGTGCTGTAACTTTATGCTGTCCTGACTGTGAGGACATTTTTGAATGTTGTGGGGGGGGGGGGGGGGGGG
>JARVGQ010000116.1:5926326-5940347 GCA_031762355.1 Hypsolebias martinsi | reverse complement strand
ATTATGTAGGGTACTGTTTTAGGATAGGCGGAGTGCTTGGTAACTGTACAGTATTGTACATGTGCGTGTATAAGTGGTGGCTTGTGTGATCTCCGGTTTATGTTCAAATTGGGTTACGTTTGGCCCGTTGGAACGGATCTCGTTCGTAAACCGAGGACAACCTGTACTGCATCTTTTATTCCTAAATACGACTGTCATTATGTGCAGTGGCTGAGCTTATGGACGTTAAACAAATTGAAAATCTTGTTTAAAATATATTTTTTAATATAATTATTGATAACTGTGGTGTCAAAACCACATCTGACATTTATTCATCAGACATTTAAATCATCACAAAAGCTAATTGAAAACATTTGTGCAATTGTGAGCATTTTTTTAATCTTTGTGTTCGTTTACAAACAGTCGCTCTCATTTCACAACTGTTTCTGCAAAAACATTTGTTTAACTTTTTTTATTTATTGGCTATACTATATATAAAATGTACTTTGTAGATGTGGCATCATGAACACCCCCTGAAGGGAGGTGACGTTTGTGATTTTACAAGTTTGTTCAGAAGTTATTGATCCTGTGAGTCACAACCTGTTTTCAGTCTAAATGAACCCAAACAATCCTCGGCTGATTGTTCTCAGAGTAAAGCCTGATTCTGGTGCATATAGTTTTGTTTTTATTAACTTATTGTTGTCGTTTTGGTCATTATTTGATTATGTTGCTCTTTTATTGTTATGAAGTTTATTCCTCGTGTTTTTCCTCTTCACTTCATTTGCTCGACCGTCCTTGTTCCACAGTCCAGCCCCTCTGGTAACCATTCACACCTGCTTTCTATATTCATCCCTCTCAGCTGCCTTCATGAAGTTTTTTGTAATCGCTCCTCCCAGTCCTTTTGGATCCTGTTGACACATTAAATGAGTTCCTGAAAACATTATAGATTTTCTGATATTGAAAATATAACGGTGGCTCAGTTGGTAGAGCTGCTGCCTCTCAGTGAACGGGTTACCTTGGTTCAAATCCTGGTCCGGGGGCCTTTCTGGGTGGAGTTTGCATGTTCTCTCTGTGCAGGTGTGGGTTTTCTCCGGGTACTCCAGTTTCCTCCCACAGAACAAAAACATGCATGTTAGTCTGATTGGTGACTCTAAATTGTCTCTAGGTGAGAGTGAGAGACTGAATGGTTGTTTGTCTCTATGTGTCCCTGTGATGGACTGGAGACCTGTCCATGGTGTCTCCCGCCTCTCACCCAGTGATGGCTGGTCATGGGCATCACATGACCCCTGTGACCCCACCAAAAAAGGAAGAAGCAGGTAAAGATCATGAATAGATGAAAACATAACACTGATTACAATCCCTGTTTGGATTAGACCAAAAGAAACGTTGCATCCTCTGTACTCTCTATGCCACGTGCTGCTGCTGTGAGTTTTGTATTTCCACAACATGCAAGGCATGCTAACACTTTAGTCTTGAGCATGAAGACAGTCAGGACCAACATGTTGAATAAACATGTTTGTTTGGGCTGAGGATGAGTTTGAGTTCTGCGTCAGAAGCTCTGGTCTACTGAAAAGGTGAGCAGCAGATCATCCACAGCAGAAAATCTATTTAGCAGCAATTATTTCTGCCTCTTGTAGTGCACGCGTGCCATTTCATGCAAACTGTGTTTTCCCTTGAAACAATGCTGGGAGTTGACAAAAACTTCCTCACCTGGACCTTTATAAATAATTGATCCCTGTTGTACACAAACAGCTGAACTATAATAGAAATGTTCTGGCTTCGCCTGAAAACAGTGTGGAGTAAACTTGGCCTGATCAGACCGGCCTGTTGTTTCACCTGCATGCGCTCTGTGTCACGTTCATGCTTGTTGCCATGTCAACTTTTTGTTTTGTTTGATGAAGTGATGTCTTTAAATCCTCATGGGAATCTGCATCTTTAGATCCTGCAACAACAAATCCAAAAAGCCTGAGGGTCAAAAGATGACCAGAGCTGGCATTCAGAATCATTTAGTTCTAAATCAAATAAATTATTATTATTATTTTTTATCTTTCTGAGTTCAATCATCCAGTCCTTAAGTGTTAGAAAGTTGAGTCCAGTTTTTGTTTTATCACATTAATTGAGCTCCTTTAAAGGTTCACAAAAAAAAAAAAAAAAAAAAAAAAAAAAAAATCTTAAAATTTGAGACAAGAAGAAGAAAGGTTTGAAGCTGTTTTATTCTATTTTTTAATTTTGGTGGGATTTTATAAAGAATGCCTTCGAACATTTGTTTTAATTAAACTGTTTTATGTTTAATGGCACCAGTAAAAGACATCTGTGCTATAAACACGTCTCTCTCTCTCTCTTTAAAAAGGTGATGATGAGGGAATCAAAAGCAATAAAAGAACCAGAAATCACAAAATAAAACTTTTCCACCCGCTGCTCTGTGTCAGAACGTTGTTTACAGCCTGCAGTAATTGTATTTGTGGAGGAAATCCTGAAGTGAAGTAACTTTCTGCTTCCAGTGCATTAATGAGGTCACAGCCTCACAGGAAGCAGCTCTGCTGTCTCCACGCCTCCTGCAGGAGTCTCCTCTCCGCTGGTCTTCGGGGCACTTTGTGGTGGTTGGGTGTGTTGTCACTGTATCTTGGTGAAGGCGTGCACGAGGGTGGGGAATGTTTTCACAGGTCTCGCAGGACAACAGCCGAGAAGTGTTGCACGAGGCCCCAAACCTTCAAGAGCAGGGAGGAGGTGTTTCAGCCCTCCAGGAACTCCCCAAACTCAACAGCTCCTCTCAGGCTCGCTCAGACCGGTCCTAGGTCTCAGGTCTCAGGTCCCAGGATTCCTCTCCAGGTCTGGACCCCGGCCACCAGTGACTCACTCAGACTGGCTCCTGCCTTTGGCCCCTTTTCATCTACAACTTTTTATTTTTTCTTCCCAGTTTCCTCCTGTTTTTTTCCAGATCCTGGAGCTGGATGAAATAGTGTGTTATTGTCTCAGAGTTTCCTGGATGTGTCTGAGGTCAGGGGTCAGTTGTTGAACAGTGAGCACGGGGACTCTGTGGAGAGTCAGCACGGTTCATTGCACTGACGCAGGTGAAATCCCCAAGTTACACAAAGCCTTGCTTCTCGCTATCAGACTGAGACTGAAGCCACCAACGGGGGTGGGCGGGTGGTGGAGGAAAAACCTGCAAGAACCACAGTTTCCTTTCAGCTAGAACACGTCTGCCCCGCTGAGCGTGTGTTCGGTTTCTTTTAGGTCACAAGGAGTTCCCTTCATCTCAGATGATTGAATCTGTGATGAACGGGGCAAATTAAATCATGAAGAAGACGAGCAGAGAAAACTTAACGTGTGCTCTTGATCTGAACACAACTTTTGATACGGTTGATCATGAAATTATTTTCCAATTTCTTGAACACGGTTCAGATTTGAGACATCTTGTTCTTCTAGACTTCTTCAGTCACAATGAAAAGTCTTTTGGACAAAAGACGAAACGTTTCAACAAAGAAGGACCCGTCCAGAGGACCTGACTGAACCTGGTTAGATTACTGAGCATGCATCAGGACATGAAGCTTCCTGCCGGTTCATCCAGGTGGGCAGCTGCAACCTTCAGTTGATCCTGAAGGTGTTGTTGGAGCAGCAGCTCTTTTCTTGGTCAGCACCTTCTCAGTTCATGATGGCTTCACTGTGGACAGAGACTGGTTTTCATGTTAGTCATGACAGACTTGGGTCTCGGTGGTTCCTGAGTCGTTTCTGAGCATCTGAACCAACCTCCTTTCATTCAAGGCTGACAAATGAGTATTGGTCAGTGCTAAAAGTGATGTCAAAGAAATATTTTTGTAGGCGGACATAGAAAAACTACAAGTTGAAGTCAATCGTGGTCACAAACAAGAAGTTGAAATGCTTTGGCCCTGTCAAATTTAAAGTCGTCCCCCAAAAATCCATAAATACATCGATTTGGCCCATAAGTCGCAGGTCATGTATGTAAATTAGGCACAAAAACCTGCAACTTACAGGGAGAAAAATATGGTACTTTCAACACCACTAATTAATTAAAAGTTTAGGTAAGTGTATATTTATATTTGAGTTTGTTTGTATGATTTTGACCCCATGTGGCTTGAAGAAAATCATCAATTAAATCAAACTTGTTACTTTTTTAATACAAATATGAATACCATCAGTATTTGTACCTATAGTAAAAACAGAATTGTGTGTTTTTAGTCATTGCGGTCTTGTTTTCTGGAACTCTACCACAGGATCTGCTACAACAGTGTCTTTCATTACACTGGCCACATTCAGTGTGTTACTCACATGTTTATTATGCTAAAACAGAACAACAAAGTGAAGTGGAACTAGTGAGTAAAGTGAGATTATAGATTTATGTCAAATAAAGCTGAAAATAATGATAATTTACATGTCCACAGCTGAAATGTGTTTGTCTGAAACGACTGTCCTCTCTAAGAAGAAAAAGAGGAAGCTGGCACAGAAACCACAAAGTGACGAAGCAAACGCACTAACTTCCTCTTTCCACCGGGTTAAAACAATCGGTTGTAGGTTTGAGCGTTGTGATATTACAACACGTCGAGTGTCTCCTTTCATAGTTGTCATTAGGCTCTCACATCCCCCTCACAGAGACGTCGTTTTACGCAGAAGTGTTGCATGTTTCATCACCACAGATGAGTCAGTTCTGCCCTCTCCCAATGAGTGAGAACGTTTTGAAGACTCAAGTTTGTGAATAGATAAAAGAACACGGTTGTGTACAGTAAAAACCACACTGTGTGAATTTGAAACATTGTGGAGCTCAACGTTCAGCAGGAATTATGAGGTTGTTTTTTTTTAAGTTTTCATCTTAAAGTTTTTTTAAGTTTTCGTCTGAGGCTGTTCGTCGCTTACAGTGTCAATAATAAAGACCAGTGACTCTCAGCTCCCAGTTTACTGTTTTCTTAGAACACAGTACGTCGGGCTGCACACTTCGCCAGGAACAAAAAAAAAAAAAAAATGGTGAGTCAACATCCTCTCTGTCCCACAAACACCACAGCTTCCAGCATTCCTGCAGCCCAGACGCTGAGCTCTCAAACATGGCAGCACATCAGGACAATGCGCTGCCGAGGCGTCCTGTCGATTAGCACGCCGAGGCCAAGTTCGTTCAGCGCCTCCTGGAAGAAAAATGTGACGAACTGAACGAACTGATCCCAGCCACTTCCTGTCTGCAGAGGCAGAAAGACGTAACCGAGGCCTGTGTCGGGCTCAGTGAGTGTGGAGCTCTGCAGGATATTGGTATTAAACTGTTGGCGACTCTGAATAATGATGTACATGAATGCATTACAGTTTCTGAGAAGTTTCCAACTGTCACTACAGTGTGTTTAAAGAAACAACTCCATGAAACTTCCTGTTATTGTATTTCAGGCCTTTCTGTGCTCACGTGAACATTCACAGCCATTTTATATAACAGAGGTCTTTAACCCTTCCATGAACAGGCTGGGAATAAAGAAATATGGTCTGGGTTGGAACATTTATTACTTATGACTCATTTAATGCAAGCTAAAACAAAAATTTCAGTTGTTTTCTTAACTTGCCATAAGTAGATCAAAAAGGCTTTCTTCCTTTTCCAGCGGACGTCTATAGGAAACATCTGATCGTCCTCAGTTATTTTTACTGCTGACATCATTTTTCAGCCATGTCAACTACAAGCAAGACTTCATCTGTTTTCTTCTTGGACTCTGACTGACGCTAATTTTCTGTTTTATTCATAATTATGTATTAGAATTCAAATATTTAATTTGTTATTGAACCAAATGAAAAGCGTTGTATGTTTAGAATATGATCAAAACAAAAAATGTTGCATTTTGCATAAAAAATCATGCATATATGTCCAAGTTTGATTTTGATTTGATTTGATAATTTTTTTTATTTCAGACAGACATTTCACCAACAAAACATTAGAAAGACTTTCATATTTCTAAATGTAGATACAGTATGTTACTATCAAATATGCATACCCAATTTTTATATGCTATACTTTTTTTTTTCTTTTTCATATCCCCTTTGGGTGACTGTGAGTCTGGAAAGGAGTATGATGAAGTTGAACTTATATTATCATACCCCTTTTCCATTCTTTAATTCATAGCATAAATAGCCTTCCTGTTACCAGTTTCATAAATATACCTATGCATCTACCTGCATAAATACAGTACATAGATAACATATACCTGTTTACACACCCACATGTACAGTATTTACATACATATACATAAACCTGCAGCCAATTGCCCAATTCATCCTCAGTTTTATCATTACCATCCAATTTCTCACCCCTGTTCATCCTTATACTTTTGAATAATAACCATTTTGAGTCTTTTCTTAAAATACCTCATGCTTGGACTTTGCTTCAATTCTTTGGTGAGTTTATTCCAGATCTTCACACCAATGACAGAAATACACATTCTTTTCATTGTTGTTCTCACATTCAAAGTTCTGAAATTCAGGTTTTCTCTATGTCATATCTCTTGACTCTGTCAGTAGATGGTTTTTGAATATTTTCTGGTAATAGTTTATTTCTAACTTTATACATTAATTGTGCAGTTTGAAGCTCTAGCAAATCTTGGAATTTCAGAAAATTTTAATCTATAAATAAATTGTTAGTATGACAATAAAAATCCACCTTGTAAACTATTTTAGTTCATGCTCAATAATCTCAAAAATTTGATTTTTTTTTCAACCTGGATTATTGAGCATGAACTTTCATGTTTTTAACCACCTTGGCCATGGCAACCTCAGTGGAGTCGACGGGGGAGAGGGCAGACTCCAGCAACTACCATAAAACTGTTTGACCCACTATGTGAGCAAGCAACTTATGGAACTTAGTTTGTTGTGGCTCTTCAGGTTGATGAAGTCCTTTGGATGAGGGATGAAACATTTCAACACAAAGAAACTGTCCAGAGAACCTGACTTAACTTTAATACATGTATTTAAAATAATTTAAAAAGTACAATTTTACAAATATGTATCATACACTTTTATGCTTACAAGAAAACAGACTAAAAAATAAGCCTCAAACAAAAAGTTGCTGTGATAAACCTGTGAGTCATGTCTTAACACTCTTGACCTGTGAGCAGCAGAACGCTCTGGTCATACATCTTAATTTAATGTTTTCACTGTGTTGGAGACATGAAAAGTAAAAAAGAACTAATCACTTACGGTTCTGAAGAAAACAAATCTGAGCTCAGATATACTATTGGAATTAATGAACTTGAAAGTGCACTCTGAGAAAAATTGAAAGAGGACAATACCTATAATTTGTTGCATAAATCCATCCATCATCTTTACCCGCTTCTTCCTTTGTGTCATGGGGGTCACTGGTGCTCATATCCAGCAGTCACTGTGTGAAAGACAGAAGACACTTTGGACAGGTCTCCTGTCCATCACATTTAATAAATTCTAATAAAGGCATAACGTTTCTAAGAATAAAAAGTATTTGGAAAAAATTTTTAAAGTTTAGAAATTTTAACTTCATGGCATTTATTCCAAAGTGAACATCAAACCTTCAGAATGATACATCCAAAACTGTGATCAAAACAGAAAAAATGTCAGCTCACTCATGTAAATCCAACTATTTTTGACATGTTTAAACTTTATGATGTTTTAATTCAAGTCAGTTTATTTATGTATCTCCAAGTTACAACATAAGTTGTCTCAGTTTTTGGACACCCAGATAATAAACCATTGCAATAGTCTGGTCTAGATGTGACAAATGCATGAACCCGTTTTTCTGCATCATTTTTGGACAAGATGTTTTAGTGATATTACACAGGTGGAGGAAAGTAGTCCTGGCAACTCTTTTAATATCGAAGTTAAAAGACCTGTCCTGATCAAAAACAATACCAAGGTTTTTAACGTAAGAGCTGGAGGCCAGATTAATGCCATCCAAGGAGGGCAAAAGACTGAAAAACGTATTCCTTAAATGCGCAGGTCCAAAAACCAAAACCTCAGTCTTGTCTGTGTTCAAATGGAGAAAATGAAGGGTCAAGTTTTTATGTCTTTAAAACATGCTTGTAGTCTAAGTAACTGACAAACTAACAAATATAATTGTCTGTCATCAGCATAACAATGAAAATGCATCCCATGCTGTTTAATAACGTTACCTAATGGAAGCATATAAAAAGTAAAGAGTATAGGTCCAGGGGGAATTGTGGTTTAGAGGATAGACAAGGTGGACCAGTGATGGGAAGGTCGCCGGTTCAACTCCCTGGACTGTTAACATCAAAATGTGGGTGGCAAAGGTGAAACTTCCACACCTGTCTCCACCCTCATTTGTCCCACTCTGGGCCTTTGAGCAAGGCCCTTAACCCCTACCATCTACTCCCTCAGGTGTCCTAGATAGCAGCTCTCTGCTCCACACAGAGGACTGTGGTAGCTTGGTGGTCTGTGGTTGTGTCAGGAAGGGCAGCTGGTAAAAAAAAATCAGTAAAAACAATTGCCAAGTCATTGTGTGACAATTTGTTGTGGCTACCGCTAAAGAAAGGAGCATCCGAAAGAAAAAAAAAGTCCAAGCACTGAGCCCCGAGGAACTCCATGACTAAATTTGGTGTATGAATAAGATTAATTATGTATATTTACAAACTAGAATCCATCAAATAAATATGATTTAAACCATTTTATAGCTGTTCCTGTAAACCCAACATCATAATCAAGTCTCCGTTGTGTTTCTACTGTGAAGTATGACCACTGAGCTCTGAAGAGGGCTGAGAATTGTTTCACTTGTTTGGACCAAATCATATTGTTGTGTACAAACTTTTTTTTTTTTACTTTTTTATACAACTATCATAATAGATTGTGACAAAAATGGAACACTATCCACTGAATAATAATAATTACAGTGATTCATTGCTACCGCCACCCACTCTTAATGATTTTTCAAATGTTTACCATCAGGGGAAATAACACAATAAATGGCAGCGACTTAGTCTAATATTGACTCGATGGTGTTTCAGTGATGGGTCTGTAAAAGTGTGCGCATGCAGGGTGGAAGTAACGCAACAATAACAGCTGGTTCCTTATCTGACTTCATGTTCTCAAACATTATAAAATCATCTCGGAAAAGAAGAACCTGCTGAACAACCAAATACAGGTATTTAATCTGAGGCTCATCCTGAACACTCTGGGACAATTTCACTAAATCATATTATAATTCTGGTTAAATTCAGATTTAATCTACTCAGCAGTAATACTTTTGAAAACAGACCAGGAAGAAAAAACAGATGTGCTGTACTTAGGTCAGGCTTGTTGGACCTCTCGTTGTGTTTAAATTTTAAGTTAATCACCCGTGCCCCCTCCCCACATACAGTAGTGTTAGTGACGTGCAGCTGTTGGGTTCTGAATGGGTGGTGACCCAAAATGATCACGACTGTCTGACACTTGAGCCGTAAAGAGAAATAAAAAAAACGTATGACCAGACATCAGGCTTATTGCTTTGACTCCTTCAAACAGGAAGCAAGTTTATGATGATTATGTTTGTGGAGACTAAGCATTTTACTTCCTACTTTGTTTTTTAAAATTGTAAAACAAATAAATAAATGCATAAATAAATAAAATGTAATAGGAAGTTTGGTTCAGCACCTGTACTCAGACATTAGTTTGTTTCTGTCAACAGTTTCCCTTTAGTCATCTAGTCTGTCTCAATGCCACATGCACTTAAAAATAACATTTAACTCAAGTGACTCCCCAGTTAATCTTTCATTATTTAAAAAGTTTTGCTTTTAGCAACGTTCTGGTTTTACTAACTATCTTTTTTTTCATACTGAGCTGTTTCAGCATTGACCAAATCAAGAGGATTGATTTCTTTATGCGTCTGATGTGCTTCAGCCCTGGGTTAATCTCTGCTCTCACTGCTGCATCAGCATCAGCTTGATCCAGGAAATCTACAAACTTTGAGGAACACAGAGACAAGATATGACGGCATAAATTCCCAACTTTTATTTATTTTTTACCAGGAACATCACAACAGTCTGTCCTTGTACATCCAGTCTGGTTTCTGTCCTCTTCTTTCCACAGAGACAGTTCTCGTAAAAGTCACCAGCGATCTGCTCATGGCAGTTGCTTCTGGACCGTCGACTACCCTCATTCTCCTGAGTCTGAGCGTGGCCTTTGAATCCATCTCACGTAACATTCTCCTGAACAGAGTCCAGCTATAGGAACCACCAACACTCTTCTTAATTAGTTTACCTCTTATTTTTTCACACTGCACTCACTTGTATCAACTGAAATGCTTCAAGTCCTATTCAACCCCTGTTAGTTCTGGTGTTCTACAGGGTTCAATTCTTGGACCGCTTATGTTTATTATTTATCTCCTTATAATTTTTCATATTGTCCTTAAGTTCAGTATTGGTTTGCTATGCAGATGACACCTAGATCTACCTCTCCACAAAACCAACTTTCACTCTCCCAGTATTTCCCTTTCTGATTGTATTCAAGAATTAAAACTATGGTTCTCAAATAATTTTAAGAAATTGAACAGTGAGAAAACAGAGATTCTTATTCCATCTTAGCCAAAACCCTCACAAGTGTCATGTGCTCCATTTCTCTGTCTGCGCAGGTTAAAGATCTGGGTGTCACTCTTGACAACACACAATAATTCCACTCTCATGTTAATAACATCAACCAATCTGCATGTAGTCAGAAATATGTTGTTTTCAATAACCCAATAAAACACACCACTTTTCTGCAAATAAATGATGTACGATCAAGCTCAGCTAATCAGCTTCATCAGGTCTGTGTGTTTGTTTGATCAGATTTCTCTGACAGCTGCAGGTGTTGTACCGTCACTTATTGGTACAACACGAAGGAACAACGGCCCAACTGCCACCATACTTCATGTCACGTGTTGCCTCACATTTAATGTTGAACGGAAACAAGTCCCCATGTAGTGCTGAGGCTCGCCCACTGCAAACCAGCAAGCAAACCACAAAGAATTACAAAATAATCTTTTATTCAGCACAACTAGATGAAGAGCAAATGTGTTCAGGAAAAGTGACTTGTTATAGGATTTATTAGACCAAAGTTTTCAGCACATAAGGCTGAATAAATGACTTCCTGCTGGAAAGGCTGCAGGTTCTGTGTTGTTCATTAACAAAATATCAGTTGAAAAAAATGAGCCACAGTTGGGAAAAGAGGATGCTGAAGCCACAAAGAGACAACATAACCTCTAAGGCACCGACTCAGGGCTGTTTGCTCAGTAAACCAGCAGTTTAGATGCTCAGGTGCAGATTGTGAGGATCAGACGGGGTTTTGCATGTACTCTGCTCAGATGTTAAACATTACGGCCGGATCAGTTCTGCAGAAGATCTGAGTCATCCAACTGGGCTGGCTTTGTTTGTTGTTCATGTCTGCAAACTCTGATACTTCGATATGCATTGCCTGCCTTTTTTGCTCGAGTGTTCATTTGTCCGTCTTTTTAGCAACGTATTTCAAACACCAGAAGATGAATTTAAATGAGATTTGCAGGAATGGCTGCACAAGCTAATCAACCTTAACAAGATTTGGTGTGGTAGTAGCTGAAGGTGACTTCCAAATTGTATTCTAAGCGCTAACAAATAATTTATTTAAATCTTTCAAACTCTGGGATGAAAGAAGGCTGGTGTTTGCATTTCCTTACGAAATGACCTTTAATGTTCTTAAAATGTCATCTTTTGCATCTTACACTCATTGTCCTGAAGTAGTCGTTTGGTCCAGTTTATTGCATGTGACAAGTTCTCGTGTGTGTTAAACACACACTCCAACTGATGTGTAAATATAGACATCTGTGTACCCGCAACGCTGTCTCTTTGAGCCCTGCAGGCAGTTGGATTCTCTTATCTTTATGGTGGATTTCCTGCACATTTCTCGCCCACATCCTGTGTCTTGACGGCCCACACAGACTCCCTGCATCAGACGCAGCGCAGCAACCTCCCACGCTCCATGATGGCAGAACTGTTCCCCTTTGGGTGACATCTTTGTATCAGACTGGTTGATTTCTTGTTGGAGAAGAACATTTGTGGTTATGTCAGGTGTCTGTTCTTTGCACACATGTATCTGTGTGAGTGTTGTGCCGAGTGACTGACTGCTTCCTTATTTTTAAGCAGCAAGAACACAAGGCTAGACTAATGTCTCAACTGGAGTCACTGAGGGACTGATGTGACCGCTGACACGTAAAAGACTTGAGAAAGAGTCTTTGGGTTTGAGTTGTTATGCCACAGAGGCTCAGTTTGGGCCTTCCCGCTTCCTCTTCTCTCATTGCGGATAGACGTAACAAGACCGGATCACTACGTTTCTCAGCTGAACCTTCAGAGATCCCAGACAGATCCTGCTTCTTCCTAACAGAACATGATCCGTGATGAGACCAGTTTGTAGATGATCGAACTTGATGCTGTTAGCAGAATCAAAATACAGGTAGTTCATCTTGTTCTTGGTGTAGTATCTGAGTGCATCACTGAGATATTTTGTGGCTCACTGGGAAACAAAACGTCAGTCTAGATTTAGTTTGAGGTTTAATGCACAAAGACTCAGCACAGCATTGGTATCAGCATCAACTAACAGGCTGCTGGGATTTTTTTTTTAAATATCTCTGTTGGCCTCAGAACCTTAAAACAAAGAAAGAAATCACTTCTTAAAGGTGCTCATGCTAAAGCGTTGAAACACCCAAAGCTTGAGACCATTTTCACGACACACAGCACAAGAAAAGAAACGGATCAATTTTACATCAAAATGTGCAGCTCGGTCTGGAATAGATTGCTGGGACCGTTTATAATGGTGCGTGTTTGACTTGGACAAATTTCACTAAAACAGTGAAAGGTTTGTCCGTTCACAACAATAAGATTAAAAAAAAAAAAACAAAAGATAGAGAAAACCCAGTTGTGTTTGGAGCTCTGCAGATCAGACTTCACAGTAGAAACAGCGTTCAAAGTTTAAATGGGTCAAAGAAAGTGGGATTTTACACAATTGAACTGATGTTACGATACATTTTATAGCTTTTACTCAACAGGTGATAATGATCAGACTAACTTTTGAGCTGTCTAAACGTTCCAAAATTTTGCTAACAAACTCTAAACTGTACTCTCAGACCTTAAAAGTAGATGTATTTGTCTTTTTTCACAGGGTGTGTCTCTCACTGCTACAAGACTTAAAGAGTTATATTTTGTCACACATGCTGAAATGTGTTTTTACTGACGTAGTCGTGTTCTTTGTTCTTCCACGGCCCACAAGAACTTGTTCTGCGCACAAGCGGCTGACAGAACTTTTGTCTCACAGGCGTGTGCGCCAAGTAGTGTGTGACTGGTCAGAACTTTGTGGGCATGTTTATATGGAAAAGAGGCAGAGCCACTGAGGAGCAGCTGGCCAAGGCTGTTAGAAAACATAACCCTTTTTATATGGCTGTTCCAGAAAAACTTACAAAGATAGTCAAATACATTAAAGATAATAAAAATTAAGATAAAAAGTCAAATACAGTAATGTGTGGAATGAGATAGGACAATTTTGTGCAGATGGTATCTCTTTAGCTGTGGTGACTGGGAGAGAGGGCATCTTGGCTGATAAGCGTAGGGACATGTTCTCATTGCAGTGGGAAATGGTGGCAGGTTTTTCATGACAAATTTACAAATTAGTGCTCTTCCTCAGATGACAACAGAAATATCAGATCATCCTCCTCTAACTCCTCGATCATCAACTGAAAATAAACTGCGCTGTCTGTGTGACGTGGGCTGCAGTGGGTGGGCTTACCAGGAGTTAGTGTTGTAGTACTCGAGACTGGTCTCAAGACCACTTTTTGATGGTCTTGGTCTTGTCTTGGTCTCGGACATTGAGGACTCAGGATTTTATTTCAAGACCAGTCAAGACCACAACTGTGGAAACATCACTAAACTGCCAGAAGATTGTCCAGTTTATTTGTTAACATCTTTGTTTTTATTGGCTGCAAAACGCACTGGTTCAAATCCAAGCAATAACGTGACTCATTGCTAAATTTTTTTTTTTTTCATTTAACCTTTATTTATCCAGGTAGTCTCATTGAGCCACGAGAACTCATTTTCAAGAGAGAC
>JARVGQ010000116.1:5858850-5870889 GCA_031762355.1 Hypsolebias martinsi | reverse complement strand
GTGTTTTTTGATCATTATGTAGGGTGCTGTGTTAGGATAGGAAGTGCTTGGTAACTGTACAGTACCGTACAATGTACATGTCTAAGTGGCGGCTCGTGTGATCTCTGACTTACATTCAAATCGGGTTACGTTCGGCCCGTAGGAACGGAACTCGAACGTAACTCAGGGACTACCTGTATATCTTTTTATAGTACTTTGACGCACAAAGGAACTTTAGAAGTACTTTGAGTTTGTGATCTAAGTACATCACAAGTATGTTAGTAAAGAGGAAGGAAATCAAGTGCTGCAGAGAGCGTGCTCCATGTAGAGAATGAGGAACTGGTTCTGCAGAAGGAACCTTTATTATACAGAACATGAGTTGAACACTAATGACTCGCTCACAGGTGTTCATAGATAAATCCAACCACAGCGAAGACAAGGACGTATTTCACTTTTGCATTTAATCTTTTTTGGTAATATTGTCATTCAACTATCGTGTGAACTTTTGTTTCATTGGTTCAGTATTATATTCTTGTGTTTGTCGATTGTTCCACAAAAGACAGACGTTTGGGAAATACAATTCAATAAACATATATACAGTACTTTAACCCATTGGCATTAAACTTAAAAATATGATCCTGCTGACTGAAATGCAATTTTCTCCATTTGAATTCATTTTTTAAAAGTTTGCATTCATTCATTCTTTATTTAGACAGGTTAATCCCATTGAGCCTCGATTCCAAGTTGATGTGGCCAATACATGTAATTTATATTTAATGTAAAACAAATGCAATGTTGCACTGTTCCCCCCCCCCCCACACACACACAAAAAAACAAGTCCATTAGACAGAAAATATTTAGCAATAGCACTTTATTGAACACAAACAACCCTAAGCCACAATACTGAATGACAAGACCAATTGGCTGCAGCAAACATTTTATAAAATATATTCAGGTTTAAATGTCACTAAACTGTTTTTTTCTTTTCTTTTAACGTCAGAAAGACAGATGCAGGTTTCTCCAAAACAGTGAATGATCTTTTACATATTTAACATTTCCGTAACAAATTTATCATTCACATGTTCACACAAAGGAATAACAAGGCAAAGTGCTTTCAGGATTGCATTGTTGAAGAAACAAAACAGAAACATGAATGGCTTGAGGTTTAGGTGAGATGCTGGATGGGCGACAGGGAGTTGGACTGGTCCTGTCTTTGGAGTTGGCATGTGTGTGTGTGTGGGGGGGGAGGGCGTGTCAGAAAACCTCAAACCTTTCACCTTGTCCTGTACCCCTTGTAGTCAAGCCCGATGTAAGCTGTTGGGGCAGTGTGAAGATAGATGTCTACGTAACTAGAATTTGGTTCAGAGTAAACAGGTGGATGTAAAGATCCAGCTTGAGGGGCCTAAAGTGGCCCCCACTCAAACAGAATCAAACACACCCACCTTCGTTGTGACAACCTGTGATATCAGTACAACCGCATGGCCGTCATTGGATGACCCAAAATAAAGCTGTAAACGTGAATTACTGTATACTATAGGGTTAGACAGAAAAGCATGTGCAGAAAACCAAAGAAAGTATGAAAGTGTTTTATTGTGTGAAAATGGTTCCTGTTTGCCACTGAATGTTAAAGGGGAAAGACTATCATCATAATCTGCATCATAACATTGTCTGGCTTCACATTCCAGTGGTATTTTGTCATATAAATGCTTCTCATAAATATTTTTTTTTCTCCAAACGTCAAGTAGACACACACACAGCACAACCAAGCACACTTTACAATTGCTTATGATAAATCTGTATTCCTGTCAGGTGATTGACTTTTTTAAAGTCAAAAACAGTGGAAAGACAATACTCAAAGCTGCAAAACAAGGAGGTAGGAGAAATGCTACAGAAAAAAACAAACAGCGAGTGATCTTAGCATGATCTTAAATGTTCATGTGGTAAACCAGGCTTATTGAACCATGCTAATGTTTACCAACAGCTGCTACTCCAGTCGACATTTGAGCAGCGGTTTTAACAGACTTTCATTTTGTTAAATTAGATCATATTGATCTGATATCTGAAAACTATATTTGCAGCTTCCCGATGGATCCTGAAGCTAACTAGATTAGCAGCTGTGGTGATTTATTTAGTGCAGAAATGTTAAGAGGCCCGTGTGGCCCTTACAAAAGTGTAAATCACGTCTAAACCGTATGTTACTAAACTGGTCAATAATTTTAAACTGGCTTATGTCAACAGAGTAACTTCATTGGTCCTGTTGTCATCACTGGTCTGGAGACCACGCTGATGGTGATAGCATTAACTCCTTTACACAGAGTAGAATAGTAAGTATATTTGCAGATTTGTAAATGAGGTAATCGGTGTTATGCTAAATAGGAAACCCTGTCATGCCCACTTCGATCACCAGCAAAGCAAAAGGATTTCCTCATTAAGAGGACTGTAGAAAATTAAACTTTGGAATGTCAGGGGGTGGTTGGGGGGGAAAGCCAAGTTAATTTCTTCCACATTTTTTTGAAGGTGCACTGTGAAATAGTTTGATTGTAACTCATCATATGCCCTGAATCAGGAGTCATTGCTCTCAAATTAAGGGCTCGTTTTCACAAATAGGCCAATCCAAAGAAAACAGGCAGCTTATTTTTATCCAACTCCTTTTCTCTGTTAGTCTGCAGTGAACCGAGGCCGCCTCAGCAGCAGATCAGCGCCTGCCTGAAGTCCAGTTTTTAGAGTATTGGTAATAGCTTGTGAGTTGCACTAACATCTTTAGTGAAGCAGACTAAATATAAATAAATAAAAAACACACAAAAGGGTCTATTACTAAAATGCCACAGAACACGCAGTATACATCCTTTTCTACAGGAGGCAATTCCTAATAGCACATTCATGGGGGCTCCTAACGGGCAAACGCTCTGATATGGCTGCTTGGTGGGAGAAGAAGCAAATCAATAAGGTGCTTCATCAGAAGACTGCTGCCTTATTTCACCTGCACAAATACTTTAGTTTCATTCGTTTAAACAAATTCAACAGTAAACACTGGAACATGTTTCGAACATTTATTCCTTCGTGTAAACACATCCCTCTCCCAATAATGCATCTTCTGCTGGTGAAAACAAACGGCACTTTCAAGGGAATGTTTCTCTAAAACCACAACCTCGGGACCTCCGAGTAACAAACTGTGAAATAACAGGCTATGAAAAAGCTTCAGGCTACACACTGAAAAGGGAAGGACACAAAAGAACCCTTAATGCTTAACATTGAAAACAATATAAGGCATTTTATATTTTCTTTTCCCACCTTGTATCACTGACAGCAGGTCTAAATGTTTGTGAGAGAACATTTCATTCACGGAGGATAAGAGGATGCATAAACACACCTACACATGCAAAGGAACGCGTCCACTGGTCGAAAACCAGAAGTCCAAATTTCAATACCATCAAGTCCATCCATCAGAAGAAAAAAAACAAAACAAAAGAATTAGTCAAACTATCAGCGTGTGCACGGTCCTGTGTCTGAGCAGGCAGCTTTTAAAATTTGATGTCAATCACAGTTTTCATAACGAACTTTCACACACTCCACGATCAAACACCACCTCACTGACTACAAACAAGAGGACCACTTGAAATCCTTCATTTGCTACAGGCGAGTGACTTTTGGTGTTAAAAAAGGGCATATTAACTTGGACTCAACTGAGGAAGCGATGGTAAACAAGAGGTTATTGCACTTATATCTATTTCAAACGAGGTCAGCTTGACAGAAGATAATTCATGCCTCATGTCGTAGAAAGACAACAAAATGTTACACCACTTCTAGAATATGATCACACTGTTATTAACACTGCACACAGCTACTAATGCAATCCTACTTATAGTCAGTCTAGCCTAAAAACACAAAACTACTTCCACAATCAATTTGCAACACAGTCACAACAAGCAATTCACCTAAATCTGATGCTGAATGTAGGTACCACATCATGTCACAACTTGGTTTGAACTGTGAAGTTACCCAACAGTTGAGAAGAAGAATCAGAAGCAGCTCTGCAATTTTACACAACGGCGTCTACAGTTACTGTGTTACTTGGATTTTCTGCACGTAGCAGAGAGATGCCTCGTTTCTCTCACGTTTTGCCTAAATTTGGTCTACAGGCTCCCTTGCTTCTCACGATTTGCGAAAGCCTACTGATCTCTGAGGTGCCTTCTTTGGATTTGTGCTTTCAATCTACTAGATCCCCCGTTCATTCATCACTTGATGTGCCAAAAATTGCATCAGCCATGTGCAATTTCTTCTGCAACACTGAAAAGTTCTAGTAAAATTCAGTCTAAGAAAAGTGTTATTTTGGCTTTTACTTTTAACGTCAAACAGAATTTGATGAGAACGCTCAGAGGGAGTCCATCTACTGCAGTCAAGCATGTCCAGAGTGATTTCTTCCCCCCCTCTTCATAAGGCTTCCGGAAAATACAAATGGAAGACCGTACCTTTCGGTAGTAACAAATAAAAGGCACCATGCCACCTCTGTGCTTGATCGTACACAGGTCCTACTGGTGGGGCGGGGGGATGAATAACCAGATGTTCAGCCTGGGAAGGCGGTCAAACTCGCACTACTCATTCAGTAAAATCGCATCGGTTTGACTTGCAGAGGTAAAGTTTTATAGCTACCTTCGTTACCCACCTGACACGACGCTGGACCCTGGACTCTGACTTGCACCAATTAACAGACACGTCTGTTGATTGTAATGAAGAGAAGCATGTCGAAACAGGGTGAGGATGAGCTTCAGATATAAAGACTAAACAGGCTTGTGCATGTTAAAGGTATGACATGCTTATCTTGAAAAGTCTCTCACACACACGCGCACACACACTACTTGCAAGTAGTCTAGAAGACCGACATCAGAAAACAAAAAACACACACGATCAATGTCAGCATTGTCACACAAAAGATCACTAATGAGGTAAAACTGCAGGTCCAATAAAAGTACAAGGTGCAGCTGGCTGCCCTTTGAAAAGGTAGGAAACATGACATCTACTATAACTAATCAGACACTTACACAACATCTGATTTAGGCTGGTTTAAGCAGAATTACACAAGATGGATTACAAGGTTTGAACTCTTTGTTAGCATAGCTGTAGACGCATCCTTCCTGTCTTTTCGTAAATTTTTTTGAGGTACAAAACTTCAACTCCCAGTGTCATTTAGCTCTGGATAACAGAGAAGCCATAGCTGATTGTTTACGAGTGAATTCTGACTTTACTCATTCACAGTGGAAAATATGGCCATATTCAACCTCTCGGAACGATCTCGGCACCGTGGCGACCCAGAGCGATGTGCTACCTCGATTTATTTGTGTGCTTCTCGACACCTAAAAGGTGTCTGTAAGGACTAGAAGTAGCCAATTTCTTTGCAATCAAACTGAGTAGCATAACTCCACTGGTGATGTAACCGATCAGGTGCTGCCATGTGTTTTAATTTTCTGTTCAAGCTTTTAAGGCAAAAGGCTCAACAGTGGATCAGAGTGGAATTGAAATTTGCCATTTACTTCAAGTAAGAACCAAGACATCCATTGAGGCAAATCAATTCTAAATGTTGTATATAGCATGCTTTTTAGGACATCGAAAATGTTTTTCTCTTTGTAACACACACATTTATAAACCACCTTGTAAAACACACAAACAATGGATTGCTTTGCCAATACTAAAGGGACCATTGATATGCTTTTAAAAATCTCCAATTATAAAATATAATTCTACCACCAAAACTGAACTGAACGCTTGCATCTAAGTACTATTATCTCATGCAAATGTTTATATAGCTTTTTCTTCTATAACGGATGAGGAGACATGCAGCTCCAAACACAAAACTAATAACTCCGTTTACGTCTGAATACGTTTCTAAGTAAATGAGATTTGTGTCTAAAGGCAAATCAAGGTTTCTATGGCACTAAATGGGTGTAGCTTAGGTGCATTTTGTCAAATATAGGCTATTTAAGAGTATGTGTGATCTTATCTACTGTAGACCTTTGTGTCCCTCTTGTTTTACCGTACTGTAAGGCAACCTCAATGGAATGGATGAACGTGAATGTTATATTCATCTTAACTCTTGCCCTCGGTTTATCATGTAGGCTTCATCAAAACTGTATTAGGGAGCAGAATTAGTGATATTTTACAATGGCAGGCCTAAAACTCCAACAATAGTGACAATAAAGGGGAAACAACCTAAACTTATCCAGACGTTCTATGCAGGAAGACTACTACACACACATTTTAAGAAGAAGAGAATAATTTTACTACATGCTACTTGTATATTCATCTATGCAAGACAAATGAAGAGCCACAGTTTAAAGTTGGGAGAAAGCAAACTGTCCTCTCTAAACTGACCCTACATTCATTTAAGTCAGAAAATTCATGGCTCAGATTTGATGGTCAGACTGTAAACTGCTTGAACATATGCATAAATCCATTGCTGCTTTACTATGAGGTTCTCTCAACACATTTTGGCAAACAGGCCTTATATGTGACAAAAAGTCTAAGACATCCAACCCGCACTTGAATCTTCCATTGGCAATGATGCTATGATTTACTGAATTGGCCTAAATGAATGGCAGTGCAATATTTGTGCTGCACACTATAACTCACTCTCTCACACACACACACACGCACGCACACACAACTATTGCTACAATTGGACCTTTCATTGCTTTTTTGTCTCTGACTCCAAATATATTGTATATGCTCCATTTGTTTAATAGTAGCTGTATCACAGCTGTGATCTAGCTCTATGCACAATCACTGGTATTACTGGTATGTTAAAATGTAAAAAAAAAAAAAAAAAAAAACATATGAATACTGTGATATAACAAAAAATTACATCAAGTATCATTGCAAGGGGCAATGACTCCTTTTACTAGATAAATAAATAAAGATGAACGGGGAAAAAAAAGAATGTAAATAAAACAAAAACTCCCTGCCCAAGACGGGCTGGCCTGACAGCACCTACAGGTGGCAGGAAGGACATGGACAGTATTAGGAGCCTGCCTGAGGTGTCTGTTGGATCACATCGACTTTACACAACATAGTTAAGTCTCTAATGTTAACAGTAGGCTGGGTAGTAACACCTTGGCGCTCTTGGGCCACCTGCCCAGAAAGAGATAAGTCCGAGGGCAGTGGATACTGTCCTTAAGTGCTTAAAGACACTTTATTCTTTTAAATAATGCATTGTTGTACAATTTTGTTGCAGCCTCTTGTTTTGTATCTCCACCTTCCTGTATTCAGCAGCAACACATGCATGTAAACACAAGTACATACATTACACCTGCTCTATTCTGCACTTACAACCTGAATGTACTAAAGTGTTCTTGACTAATTAAGTGCTATGGGATTAGAGCTAAAAAAAACTGTCATTTTGGAACATCCCATCAAAAAAAAATCTTTAGACGTAATCATCCTGCAGAGATCTGATTGAATTAAGAAACTGTACCTGCTGCTTTAGCAGGACTCCTGAGATTACAAAAACAAAACAATGTACCTATCTTTGTTATTAACATTAATGCAATTCTAATAAAAATGGATCAAGAGAACAAAGGCTGAGCTTCTGCCAATATGTTCCATTTCACTTCAGTCAGTGCTGGAGGTCAAACAAAATGCCAAGTAGAGATCAACAACTTGTTCAGATTGCTGCTCTGAAGACGATTATCAGTTTGAGAAAATGTTTTTTTTTTAACGACAATGCAAAAACCTATTTTGTAGAGCCTTACAGAACAAAGCCTAGTCTAGGTCCTCATCTCTCATCCAGTCAACTAACGTGTGCAATTGTGCCACTTCAATACCAGTGGATAAGAAGTTATCATGCCAAGGAAAAATCATCTGACTCTGTGTAATCCAACCACCATCAGACAATTTTACACTAGAAAGCATAGAAATAACATCTAAAGTCACCAACAGCTCTAGTGGTCTGATACAATCATCTTTAGTATGCTTAACACCAGAAAATGGAATGAGACAACAAAATCAATATCAAAAAGCACTTATTTGGATTTCTGCTGATCCTGAAATCTAAACAATGGGCATTGGCCTAAGAAAAGACCCTTCTCCTTTATTTAGCCCCATTTTATTCTTTAGGGATACCTATTATTTATTGGTCATCAATAATGCCAGATAAGTTACAAGCTGGGCAAAAAAACAGATATTTATTTGACCCCACTAGTTACAGTGAGGTCACTGTGGTTAAAGCACAATTGCTTTAAATGGGTGGCAACATAATCCATCTCAGGGCTCATCATATTCTGCCATGAAGCAATCAAACTGAAATGATACGTTGTATAGAAGGCATGGGTCAAAAGGCATTTCATAAGACGCCACAAAGGCAGTCCAGTGCATTAAAATTGACACTGACAGTAAAATGCCCAGCACATACAGAGCCATTCGTTTAGTCTTTAGGTAAAATTGTCATGATATAACAAATTTAAAAAAAAAAAGGAAAAGTAAAGAAAATAAACACATTCTAGGGAAACAAAAGCCCTTGTGACAGTGATTGTCTATTCAAAAACACTTAACAAAAAGGCAAAAAAAAAAAAAAAAATATTGCTTAAAACTGCCCAATACATATATCTGTTCAAACGGATCAGAGTTGACCACAAAGTAGCTGCAATTACAAACTATTAGATTCTTAAGACAAGTTCATCAGCTCCAGGAAATACTCCTTTAGTCAGACCTTAAATCCACTATGTTGATGGCCAGTTCAACTTCAAAATGTCAAGACAACAAAACATTATTAGTGCCTTAAAACGAAATCCCCGTCTCTTCTAATCAGGCCATTCAAATCTAAAATCTTTGTTGAAGAAAAAAAAAACACTGTTTAAGAAATGGGGAAATAATAAATTGAAATGGCTTGTTCATTTATGTGCTCAAATATATGATGCTTTAATGAGGTGTTGTTGGCAGATATTACTAGTAAAGCCTTAATCTAGAAATAAACAAGGCCTCAGTCAGTCACTATCCTAGAGGTTCTCCAGTCTTACAAACAGAGAACCTTAGGCCTACAGACCCTGGGTGAAGATGAAGCAGCTGCTAAACGAGTTGACGAGGTATATCGAGATCTATTGTCTTTCTCCATACAGTACAGTTCTTCTCAAATAAATAATTTATAGCCGTAGTAGTGTTGATAAACTTTGGTCATAACTTATATGCTTAGAAACATTCTAGCTTAACAAACACTTATTTAGCATCTTTTTTAAAGGAGGTCAGCATTTAGAACGTGGGGGTGTTTGAATGCTGACCCCAACATGGTTCTCCTTCGGAAGGAGACATGCTAATGAATTCAGCAGCATTACCAAATTAATCTTAAAATGCCAAACAACTCTAGGCTGTACATTTAGCACACAATATGGAATAACAACTTTGAGACCCTTTTCCAAATTTCAGATTGTACTGTAGTTAGTACAAAAAGCATTGCACTCAAGCAAAATGTAGATTTTTTTTTTCTTTCCCTTGTGTGGTTCCTTCATAAAATCTAGGCTAACATACAAATTAAAAAAAGAGAACCCTCAAAATAACAAAAAATATTTGATCATTCTTTAGTGAAGGCTCTAAGATCCTCTACAAGGTCACCTCAGTTGAATAATGTTTTTTACTGAATGAGATGCAGAAAAGCTGAAACGGACACTTCCATGCTCTAGAACGATGTTTGCATGGATTAAAGGGTTAAATAATTTGGACATGGCCAGATTGTTAGTGTTTATCTTGAATGCTTCGACTTGATGGAGTGACCTTGTAGAGCAATCTACCTCGACGCATTAAGCACTACTAGGAGATGGAGGAATGGGATCTAATTGCATAATAGGTTTGACTGCACCTCAAGAGAAGACCAAACACTCACACACACACACACAGACACACAAACACGTACACACAGAGAAAACAGACATGTGGGTGGGTGCTCTTCTGGTCCTCTTGACCATGTTTAAGGTAGTTGCTCCCTGGGGGTGGTGGTGTTAGTAGCAGCTGACTGAGACCTCACTCAGACAGACACCCATCCAGGCCAACCGCTGCACCGTGGCGGTCTTTGACGTAGCCGTTGTGGAGGCCATTGCTGGGCAGAGGGGAGCAGGCGGCGGTGATACCGCAGTGCTTCAGCAGGTTGAGACCCGCGGAGGAGGTGATGGTGGGGGAGGAGGAGGAGGAGCAGGAGGAAGGGTCCCGCTGAGGGAAAGGCTTCATGGTAGATAGGATCAGAGCCAGGCAGTCCGCCACATCCTTGTTGGGAGCGCAGGCCAGAGCTGGGGTGTGGCCTGGTAACAGCAACACAACCACATGAGTACACACATGTGGCCTGTTCAACCTGCCCTAATTAAACATTTATTATAGTTTAATGATCACAAGTGGTGCCATCCACATGAAAATCACAGTCAACTTTAACCAAACCTCACCTTTATACAGTACTTTGGATTTTATACACAGTGCTTTACTCTGACAGCTCAAAACAAACATTCCCTTTTTATTTATTCATGAAGCAACAAAACGAGATTCAAATTAGGGCTGGGCAACATCCCAATATTTTTAAAATAGAGATTTTTTTCCCCGATACACAGGTAGTCCTCGAGTTACGACGCCCCCGACTTACGGCATTTCAGACTTACGAACGGCACCTGATGACGTCATCATGCCTCCATTGAGCAGTATTTTCAGTATTTTCTGTGTTTTTTGAGGGTACTGTGTTAGCTAACTGCTTGGAAATATATTTTTAAGGTACAGAATGTACGCTGGTGTTGTGTTATGTTGAAAAAAACGTGTTTAAAATGCCGTTTACGTGCGCGGTTCAACTTACGACAAAAAATCCGGACTTACGACACCACGTGCTACGGGTCCCGACTTACGTCAAAATCGGGTTACGAACGGTCCTTAGGTACGGATCTCATTCGTAACTCGAGGACTGCCTGTATATATTTAATTAAAAATGAAATCTGTCAGTTATTTCAGATTGACACTAGAAACACAACTAAAAGTAAATTAATTAATTTAAAAATGCTCCCATTTTCTGAATCTTCATGCTTTTGCATGAACAGCAATCACAGTAAGTGTGCTTGCAGACACCACACATCTCGGAGCATCCTATACTTGTTGCACTTAGTGCATGGCTGAAACAGGACAGCGACTTTTGTTTTTAATTGTTTTGAGTTTTGTCTTGTCTTGGGTACAATGTGTCTGCTGAGTCAAGAATCTTGTGTTTGGAGACTTCCAGGCAAAGAAGGTAATTGGTTGTCAAATGGGGTTAAATACAGCAATGAATGGCTCTGACACATTGACACAAATTAGAAAAGCCTGCAAGCCAAAAAAAGACCGACCAGCCAGACAAGCCACTGGCACCATGGAGACACTTATCCAGACTGAGAGGAAGAAATGAGGCGATAGTGGAAGAGTCTGCCAGTGATATACTTTCACCTCTTCCCACAATTCAGCTTTCAGATGATCCACTATACTCCTCCTTCCTCTCTTTTCTCTGTGCCACACCGTCCATACTGCCAAGCCCAATAAGGGTCAAGTCCCTTCCTCTTAAGAACCTAATTTGCATCCCCCCGGCAAACAGCCAGTCAGGGCTTGTTCAAAGAGCTCACTAATCCAATCAGATTGCTCAACCGCGAGGCCTTATCGTTACAGACACCAGCATCTGCAGGAACCATATAAGAGGGCATCACGGAGCTGCTGGTTGTGAATGGTGGAGACAGAGAGTCAGAGCAAAGTAGGCACCACAAGGCTTCAGCGGTGCTCAAAGTTAGCCAGGACTGACAGTCAGAGAGCATGGAAGGCTTAAGCAACACTTCCAATGTTATTGCAGCTGTCAAAGGACTGGCAGAGATACATATTGGGTGTGAAATAAAAATTTAGACTGGTAGAAATTCATCTTTATCCACTGTTTAGCATGTAGTGGAGAAAAATGTATGCTGCATGAATAATACAAAATGTAACTTGATTTACTGTGATGTGCTAAAAATCCACATTGCAACTATAGGTGGTCCCCGAGTTACGAACGGGTTCCGTTCCTACGGCCCGTTCGTAACCCGATTTTGCCGTAACTCG
>JARVGQ010000116.1:5801957-5814604 GCA_031762355.1 Hypsolebias martinsi | reverse complement strand
AGACGTTTCCTAGCATTCAGTGTTAGACAGGATCTGTTTCTGAAAAAGAAACCCAGTTTAACTTTCAATTTCTTTACAAGGTTTTCCACGTGGAGTTTAAAAGAGAGATGAGAGTTGACCAAGATACCCAAATATTTATAGGAATTGACAAACTCATTTCATTTAATGAATCAGTGCTGCACAGATCACAAGTGGGAATGAACTGATTCTCTGTTTAAACAAACAAAAAAATAGGTATACAGTAGTTTTAGTGGCCAAATTATTCTAAAGAGAGTGAAAAACGTACAAAATATCAGCTAAACGAACTCCATGCATCAGTTTAACTAAAGCGTTATCATTTAAACAATCTGAGATTTAAAAAAAACAAAAACTTAGATGTACTTCCTGGCTTTATTAAAAAAAAGTTTGATTAAATTTAGTCACAGTGTTTGCTGCTTGAACCTCAAGATCAAGATAAAAAATAATTTCAAAAAACATCTTTGCATATGTCTTCCACAAAGCAAAATGAACATTTATAAGCCATAATTGTTCAAATTACACAAACTAAAGTGGTTCAGTAAAACTAGTAGTACTGTGTCGACTTTAGAAATGGAACAAATCTGAAGCAAATTAAACAGGAACCATTAAGCAGTTGTTAATTCATGTTGTCTTCAACAAATTAAAACTCTTTCCAGTCATGTAAGCTTGCTCTCATGGGAAATGAGTAAAATAGGGTGTTTGGAAAATGTCTATTAATATTATTATTATGCTGGGACCCTCTATACTCAGAGTTTCTTGACTACTGCCCTGGGGAGACATTTGGAAAGTCTGTCCTTGAATAAGAGTATATTTTGTTACAAATTTTAAGGTAAAACCACTCACCCATAACTCTGCAGGTACACAGTGTTTCAAACAGCAGCCTGTGGTCTTCACTCATAGTCAGATGTTTGTTCTTTCCTTTAAAAAGCCCAGCGCAGAAAACACCAGAGTTCTCCCAACACTGTCCTTTTGAACCTCGTGTCCAGCTCACTGGCAGCTGGAAACTAGAATGTAGTAAACGTTGTTTTTCATTCTAAATGGTGCTTAGGGCACATTTCCCATCTTTCCAGGCTAACAGAAAGTTTCCTCTCACCTTGCAGACACCTGTCTTCATGTGGCATTTTGATGACAAGAAGTCCCAGGGTGCTTTGTCTTCAAGAGTGGGACACGATGACTGCTGCTCCCCAAAGCAGACACTTCATCAGCCTCACCAACAAAAGGAAGGAGTACTCTGAGCGTAGGATACTTGGGTAATATTCATTATTAGCTAGTACTCACTGTATTTTTGAGAAGTTAAAAGAATTGCTAATGACCTTGTAATGCTTGCTGTCAGTTACACCATGCAGGAAATGTACGACGTAGTGGCCAACGTAGACGAGTACAAGCTGTTTGTGCCTTGGTGCAAGAAGTCCCAGACCATCATGAAGAGAGCAGGTCACTCCAAAGCCCAGCTTGAAGTAGGATTCCCTCCAATAATGGAGAGATACACGTCAATGATCACAAGCGTTAGGCCTCATTTAGTCAAAGTAAGTAGCCACTGGTGTAGAGCAGGACATTTATCAGATCTTTAATGGAACAAATGGATGACGTTTTTTTGTTTGTTTTTCAATGTTACGATGGGAGTACTGGATGTAGTTGCTGTAAATAGTAAACCAGCATCCCTTTCTTTGTACTAGAGGTGTCTAACCACAAATGGTCTGTTGTGTCTGTTTTAGGCAGTGTGCACAGATGGAAAACTCTTCAATCATCTGGAAACAATATGGCGCTTTAGTCCTGGCATTCCTGGTTACCCTCGGACCTGCACAGTAGACTTCTCTGTAAGTTTTCTAAAACTGGCCCCAAGAATTATGCTTTTAATTTCAAAGTCAGCGAACATAGTTGGTGTTGAGTTTAGGGTTTTTAATTTAAAATGTAAGTTAGTTTAGCATAAAGTCAAATTAATTAAACAATGTGTGGTTCTGTTCAGTAGCTGCCCTGTGCACATGTGTATGTATGTGGCCACTCCCAGCGCTACACTTCACACCCAGCGTTCTTTATTTCAGAACACTGTGCTTTGTTCTGCAGGATGATCTTGTTTAAAGGCTCTTCATGTTTCCAGAAAAGTTCAAATGTTATAAAAGTCCTGCACAACTTACGGTACTTAATCCAGCACTTTTTTTTTTGTTTGTTTGTTTTTTTTACTTTAATTAGTAAAAATTTTCTTGTGACTTGTTAAAATGAGTTCATGTCGTCAAACTTTTTATAAGCTTAAAATTTTGTTTTTGAACTGTTTTGGTTGTCCTTTACTTTCAGTTCAGTATTTTACCAATAAAAAAATATTCCTTTTAGTTTAAGTCATTTACAGTGCCTATACAATGTTTCCATCTCCTTGGATGTTTTTTAATAAACCCATCACAGTCTATATGAATTAGTCATTTTTTACAACAAGGCCAATTCAAAAACACTTCCAGAACAGTTCTTGATGTTGGACATGCTGCTGAGACCTTGACCATAGTCTTCCACTCTAACTGACGTTTATTCAGTTTTCTTCAACAGCGTCATCCTCTTCGCTGCTCTCCTATAAAGCTCAGAACGGTGAAGAACTCCAGCAACAATTGTATCCACTTTTTTTTTAATTTTTATTAAATGCTTGTTATTGAATTGTTTTATTAAAAAAACAATTTAAAGTGACTATGATAGATTTAAGACAGCAACAAAAACATAAAACATCCAAGAGGGTGAATAGTTTTTATAGACACTGTAGCTCTGACCTTCGAATCCTAAAGAATCAGAGTTGTGTCAGCACATGACAGACGACTGGGCAAAGAGCCAGTTTGAAACTGGATCCTTACACTTTGTTCAATTGTACGAGTTGCAGTGGCTCAGTGGTCAGCTCTCATAATCCTGAGGCTGCAGGTTTGCATCAAGGTTGTAACAAAGTTTGACACAGAATGAGTACAGTATATATATACAGTATATATATACAGTATATATATATATATATAGAGAGAGAGAGAGAGAGAGATAGAGATAGATAGATAATATATATATAATATGCGCAGACACACACACAAAAGACGTGACTTTAACTTACTGTTCTTGTGCTGCACGTGTTCTTATTTGGGCCTGGCCCTTTGTTTTGTCCTCCATGTATTCACATCCTTGTTCTTAAAGCACACTGTGTTTTCACATTATGTTCTCACAGTCAGGCACAAGGACTGGTCAGAAAATGTTTAAAAAAAAAAAAAAAAAAAAAACTCAAACAAAATCTAAAGAGAAACATCAGAAAGATCATCGGAAGAGCTGGAGAATTATTGATCATGATCTATCTAATCATAATCAATTATGAATCCTAATCATGTTTAAAGATTATAAGAAAGTCTGGCATTTTTGACATCAAAATTTAAATATGTAAGTTTAAAGTATTTGTAAAGTACTGTAACTTCTTCCAGGCTATCATGGGCAGAAATGCTGACTCCATTAAGCAAGAAAAGTTCAGATGATGTCGTTGTCACTGTGTCTGTTCACATCAGAGCGATCGATAGACAAATGAAAACAATCAACACGAAAAGCCCATTTGTTGGAGCAGAATAGACAAACTCTGTTTCTTGTAGTAGATAATTAAGTGATGCTCATGCTTGCTAAGATGAGAGTCTGTGATGAGGTTAAATTTAAATCAGTCTGCTCCTCAGATAAATAGTGTTAACTTGTTTTATATTTACATATGAGTGTTTCTGTTCAGGGCCTGAGACGACTTCTGGTGTCACTGGGTTTATATAAATAAACTGAACTGATGTGAACAAAGCTGAAACAGTGTAGACTCAACGTGGTCCTCAGACTGCTTCATACACGACATCATCACACTGAAGCTCTTCAGGACTGTGAGCTTGACTGAGTGTCGGTGCTTTGGAGGTGTTGGTTCATGTAATGGATCTTCAGATGGAGTCTTCATCAAACAGCTTCTTGTGTAGCCTAACAAGCCTGAGAACTGATCCATTCACCAGAGTGCCCTCGCCTCGAGGCGTTGCAGCGTGGAGTCCTCAGTTTGGTGCTCGTGTGAAGGGAAACCACAGTGAATGTGCTGATAAGTCATGAACGTGAAGAAACATGAAATCGTGTTGATCATAAGCAGAAGTCGGATGTGATCGTTGAAACAAACTTCACCGCAGCCTCGGCAGGAACACAGCTGTGTTCTCATGTTTCTCTTGCATCTAATGTGCGTTTGAAAAAGTTATTACTTTCATACGTTTTTGTAGTAATTTCCAGTAAAATTCATTTTTTAGTTATAAGATGACCTACCCTCAAAATTGTAATGAAAAAGAACAAAGATGAGCAATATCAAGTTTCTATAACGAATAATCACCACCTACGTCTCACAGGGTTTATGAGGCCGTTGCTCCTTAACCATAAGCAACTTTGTGCACAGCTGTTGTTTTGGTCTTGATAAGTCCTGGTAGCACGCACGGCTGACACTTCTGCACTGAACTCGTTGGTTTCCATCCAGACTGCCGTGCTGTGCCACGTTTCCCTCCTCTCTGTAATCCAGCTCTCTCTTGATTTCACAGATCTCCTTCGAGTTCCGCTCCCTGCTGCACTCCCAGTTAGCCACCATGTTCTTCGACGAAGTCGTCAAGCAGAACGTCGCGGCGTTCGAGCGGCGAGCCTGCAAGTTGTACGGCCCAGAGACTCGCATCCCACGAGAGCTGATGTTTCACGAGGTGCACCAGACGTGATCCTGGCGACCGCACGTCATCATCTGGCCTTAAACCAACGTCTGTCCGCTCCACACACTCAGACCTGCATGTTGCAGCTTAGTCCACCCCGCCCCCCACCACATCGACTCCTCCCTGCTTCAGACACACAGGGGACGTCTGCACCCCAATGTTCAACTTCCTGCCTTCTCGCGTTCAGTCCGTCTACCTCCAGTTTAGTTCTTGTTACTCGTGCTCCACAGTAAACCATGACATCATATTACACGTGTAATATCCATTGTTCTTTTTTACGTACGGGGGCTCTCGAAGCCGCACCTGCGCTCAGGTGTCATGGCTGCTGGGCTCCCTCACACATCAGCATGCTGCAACCAACAAACACACGCTTCGTTTGCCTCGCACCTTGTAGTGGACATTTGAATCTACCGTACGTCCAAATGTGGAGCTGCCGCAGCAGAGTTCTTCAACTTTTAATTTATTTAGCAGTGAGCAGAGGAGAGTTTGGGTTTGTTGGAGGTGCCATGTTTTGGGATGTTTGTGGTCACTGTGACAGTATTAGTTGTTTCAAAAGGATAAAAGTAGTTCGTACTCCAACTGCATCCTCTCTCGAACAGAGAAACGTTGCTTGAACTCAGCTGCTGTGACGATTGTATTTTTTTTAATAAGGCCTTACTTTACGTCCCACCCTCAGAAACTGTCAGTGAACGTGCACAAAACGCCTGAATCCAATAGTTGGATTGCTGGAGTGACTGTGAAAGTACTTTGAATCAGGAAAAATCAAACTGTTGCATATTATCTCAGAAAGCTGCAACTTTATATTTGATATTTTATTTTATAGATTTGCAAAGCTAAAGGTAAAAAAAAACAACAAAAAAAAAAACAGAAGAAGCGGTTTCACGTGACTTCCACTGAAGCTTTTTTTTATTTTTATTTAAATCTAAAATGACACACTGTAGAAGACAACTGTAGATTCCCTGAGCTGATATAATTTAGTGATCCGTGTTGTGGAGGTGATCAGGACCACGATGTTTTTATTTAAAAGATGCTGGCGAGCTGTAGAATAAAACGACAAATCATTTATTGTCTGAGGAGTCATTGCCTGGTTTGGACCCTGGAGCTGTGGTTTAGTTTTTAAAATGCACACACAACCAACAAAGAGCCAAACACTCATTTAGGTTGGAACTCTCAGAGCAGGACTTTTGTTTTGATGGGACATATTTCACATTAAAGCAACACAATATTTATTCTTAAGTGTCAGCGTTAAAGACGATTCTGTGTTTTTAAAGAAAACTTTTAGCTCTTGGTCAAATGTTGCCTCTGACCTCGTCACATTGTTCAATGTTCTGAGCTGTGTTTAGAAAATGTTGAGCATGACTCTCAGCTACTACCACGTCACAATACTGTAAAACAAATCAAATGGCTGAGCTGCAGCCATGTTGGAGTTTAACTTTTGTGATGGATGAAAACATCTTTAGTGTTGGAGTTAAATTTGACCCCCTGGGCTCAGAATACTCCTAAAACAAAAAATATCCAATTTATCAAAGTTCATATTCAAAATCCAGGTAAAAAATATCCAGCATACTTTATAGTTCAGTCAGGTCATCTGGACGTTTTTTTTATTTTTTTTGGGAAATGTCTTACTTCATCCAAAGGACTTCATCAGTCCAAGGAGCCACAAACAAACTCAGTTAGACAAGCAGTACACTGTCAGGATGGGACGGCCCCCAGAAACCATCTTATCAGCAAACTGGTTGGTCCACTTAAGGTGTTTACTGCTTGGTGGGGAAACAGTTTGCTGGAACTCCTCAGACTGATGAAGCCCTCTGGATGGAGGCTGAAACGTTTCTATAAAAAAGAAACTGTCCAGATGACCCGACAGCATTATTGAACCCTTTGTTTCATTCTTTGGCCACGTAAGCCTGTTTCTTCTCCCAGCATGCCCCTGGTGTTCAACAAAAAACTGTTTAAAGTCACTCGTTATGTTGTACAACGAAGGTAATGGTCATCTGTTATTTGAGCACAATCAAAAAACTGCCTTTAAAACTTAACATGAACTCTTGTGATTAAACTGACCATTAAACATCTGTTGAAGGAAAATCCTTTTTTTGTTCTAAAAATATATTTTACTACAAACAAGCACAATTTGAAAATACTAAACCTTAAACACTGAAAAGCAATATGATGGGTTTACATGCTGGAGTCAGTGTATGGGATTGTTCTGGTGGACTTCATGCAGGAGTCTTCTACATCCTGGTTGGAAAGCAGGACCCCCGCCCCTGGTCCCTCCTGCAGGATGCTGGTGCTTCTCTCTGTCCTGCCACTGCCAAACACCTCCCAGTCAGGTTTATTACAAGAACAGAACTAGTGAGCAGCTCTGATGTTCTGAGCACATTTAGTCCTGGTCAGTCTGATGCTGCTGCTCTTCACTGAGCATCACCAGGACTTCATGACCGTGAGATGTTACCTGATCTGAAGACCTCACTTTAAACATCTGTCTCGCTTTTCATCACATCTTCCTCAGTTCCATCTTCAGACTCAGTCATGACCAACGAAATGATCAATAAGCCCAGAGAGAACTTCCTGCTCACGCTGACAGAAGCTCAGAACGCACGTGATCCTTGTACAGAAGTCTTGAGTCAAACGTGTCCATGTTCTGCAAGACACTTGGTCTCTGTCCTGTGGCGTGTGTGTGGTGGGAGGACGGAGCATATCTGAGCAGTAACACCTCAAATGTCACAGTTTAAATTTGATTTACTTTCAGAATTGACTAAAATCAAAAATTCTTGTTAACATTGTTCTGTCATGAAGTCTTGCTCCATATGGTACTTTTTTTTTTAACATACCTGCACTAAAAAGGGTCAGTT
This sequence comes from Hypsolebias martinsi, assembly GCA_031762355.1. Classification (NCBI taxonomy): domain Eukaryota; kingdom Metazoa; phylum Chordata; class Actinopteri; order Cyprinodontiformes; family Rivulidae; genus Hypsolebias; species Hypsolebias martinsi. The sequence goes on along the minus strand of JARVGQ010000116.1, from coordinate 5,807,034 downwards.
TGACCTGAACACAAGGGTGAATGTTGCTCAGCTGTGGCGGCCATCTTGAATAAGACGGACTTCAAAAGCTGATCAGTTGTAAATGATCACCCAAATGGTTCCTTTAAACTAGTTGTTGCATTTTAAAGTTAAAAGAGAAAACAGGTGGCGCTTGTTTTTCCAGTTGTACAGTTGACTTAATTTATATGGTTTCCATCAGCTACACAACACCTCACCACCTTCAGTGAAGATACGGACGTCCTTGCAGGACCGAGGTTTCTTTGTTGCAGGAGTGGAGGGACGCAGCTGACCAGCCAGAAACCAGAGTGGGGTGAGGAATGTGGGACAGTTATTAATAACGGTGCATGTGAGCGGTGCAGATCTGTGCCATCTTTTCATGACCAGGACCATCCAGAACTTAATAAAGCACCAAACTTTATAAGAAACTGCAGCAAGATCCAAGGTTTTGTCTGAGTTTTACAATAAAAACCATAGGATTTCATAAATTAATGTGTCTGAAGCTGTACGTTTGCAAAGAATTCATCTTTATTTAAATAAAAGCATTACTTTAGGTTTCTGTCATGATGTAGGAAACATGACAGAGCCATGATTAGATACATGAGACTGACCTCAGAGTAAGATTACAATTATAATAAACTGAAATCAAAAGAAAAATGCCCAAACAATTGTTAATAAAAACCTTTTATTCTTCAGTTTGTTGGGTTTAGCAATGACTTCTCTTTAAGCTTCCCTTGCCCACTTGACCCATCCAGCTCTACGCCCCCCCAAGTGTCTCTTCTAAGAAACCATCTGCATTTAATTTCCCCCGTTACATGCGACCTTTATGAGCCTCTACGATCAAAATAACCCTCTTCATCATCAACCACCCGACACATGGAAGAACGCAGCAAAACACTGATGCCTAATAAAAGCTGAAAATAAAACACAATGAAGCAAACATTTGTGTGAACCAAAGATTTGTTCAGGGGAGAAACCAACACATCTAATGCCAGAACATAAACTTCACAGACATGGAGTGTAGAGCCCAGAACCCAAGAGCAAGCTTGAACATTCAAGAGAACCAGCACCAGCTCAGAGACCACATGTACAAGAAGCTGCAGTTTTCTTTGTTCTTCAGTCTGAACATCACAGACTGGACACATCGTTGGTAAACTGGTGCTCGCTGTGGGTTTTACATGTACAGAGCGCATACATTCAAGCTATACATATATATACTTATGTACACAAATTATAAATCCATCCACCCAGCTTGACCGCTTCAAATTATAAATAAAACCACGAGAACCCCAAAACTGAAGTATTTTTTTTTACAAATTCAAACTCAACGTCTTTGTAGACCAGTACACATTCAGTCTAGAAAAGTTCAACGTCTAAACGAGGAATCCAGTAAAGCAAGTGCTCATACTGGAGTAATGATGTTCAGCTTTCCTGTGGTGATGACCCCCCCAACTAAAACATGACGAGGACAACTACAGAGCCTCCTTGGACACTTTTTATTCAAGCTTGCTCTTAAAGATTCACAGTGGGCTGCCAGTTACAACACCTGTACTCAAATGAAACTTACTGTTCACTATTCTTCATTCCTACGATTCTTAAGACCCTTAAAGCAAAGTGTCATTAAAATTAGAACAGCTAAAGAAAAAATAAGTTATTTTGATCATAGAAGTAATCACGGTCCCTTAAAACAAGAAAAAAATTACAAGTGGAGGAGAAAGAAGAGATGAAAGATTTAAAGGGGCAGCATCTTTTAACTGACTCATAATGTGGATTTATTTTTTTATTGTTACTGTGTCCTGTTAGTTTTGGAAATGGAGTGTTCATATGTGGGAGTCAAACAGGAGGGGATGAAATAATTGCATAGAAGAAAAATAAAGTCCATTTTTATTAGGCGCTCTTTTACTAACAGAAAAACAGCTGAAATTAGCCTGAAGCTGAAAATATTTAACAAGATGTGCGGATGCCAATCATTAAACAAATATTCAAGAAGTGTAGTCCCCCACCCCTCCACAAGTCATAGCTCAGTCTCTGCACTCAGTGAGAAGCACGCAGGCAGCGCTCAGGGGAAACCTTAGAGATGCACGTGCACTTGGATGGAACATGGTTGAGCCTAATTGAAGTTACATGTCTGAAGTTTGAAGCCTTCATGTTCCAAAGACGTCTAAACATGACGGGACAAGTCTTCTGCGGTTACCTAAACACACGTCAACACTACAGCTGGGACATTTAAAAGGTCCTTCTTTTGTGAAATAACATTAAAAGTGTACTGTCTCTTTGAATCCCGTTCAATCCCTGGGCTTGGGAACAAGAGGGTCAGCTGATGTCTGCTTTTCATTTTCTCCACATCCTCTCACCCGTCACGCGAACCCCCAGCTCCTTGGAGGAGGCGCTTCAGCCAGACTTGGCTCCGACCAGCGCCATCAGTCCGTCTGTGCTCATGGATTTGGGGCGCTCCAGTGGGAATCCCAGAGCTCGGCTCCACACCAGCTGAGCGAGAACGCCAAGAGCACGAGACACGCCGAAGAGGACGGTGTAGTAGTTCATCTCTGTCATTCCATAGTACTGCAACAAGGTGGAGACACAGTCAGGGCTGAGCACGTCTGCTCCTGCATGACCAACACATTGAAATCACGCAGCTCACCTGCAGCAGCACTCCACTGTGGGCGTCCACGTTGGGCCAGGGGTTCTTGGCTTTACCCTGCTCCAGGAGCACGTTTGGGACAATCTTGTAAAGCTGGGCAACCAACTTAAACATGGGGTCGTTGGGCAGATGCTTCAGAGCAAACTCACGCTGGCAGGTGTAACGTGGGTCGGTCTTCCTCAGGACAGCATGGCCGTAGCCTGGAACCACCTGCAACCAGGACAGCAAACACGTCTTCATGCAAATACGTCCTTTAAACCAACACATCTTTATACACTGATAAAAATGCTTCATTTATGACTAGCTGGAACGTTAAGGGCTTATAAACAGTGATCATAGTAATGGAAATGGCTTCTTGTGACATGTACTGAACGTCAGAGCAACACAAACTCATGACGACGACCACAGCTGTAATGTGCTGCGTCCTTACCCTTCCAGACTTCAGCGTGTTCCAGATATAATCCCTCATCTTCTCATCGGACACCTCTCCTCCCAGCTCCTTCTGCAGGGCAGTCAGCCACACCAGCACTTCCTGTACGATACCACATCAACCAGTTTTCAACTCCAGGCATTTCTCAGTCATTTAAAAAGCAGCACAGTAAAAACAACTTCAGCTAACCCTGCTGAGGACATTCAGATGTCAGAAGTGTTTGTGAAACAGACGTTTAGCTGTCAGATGAACTAAGGAGCTCCGTTTCAGGACAAATAAGGACACCAAGAATAAAAACATGAAGGTGGTTTCATTCAGAGTTTAATGATTCAAGTTGAAATGAGATCATGTTGAAAACGATGCTTTTGGAGATCGAGTAATCAAAAGCTTAATCAGCACAAAGCTCTATGAGAGAGAGAAGTTTTATAATAACTTTATACTTCATATAGGTTTTGATAAAGTGAGTTCTTTAAGCACACAAACTTACTACACATCAAAAAGTTCTCAACGTTCCTCACAGTTCAGGTTCACCACAGAAGAATCATGAACACTTTTAACGCTTTAGAGCAGTGGTCCTCAACCCCCGGGCTGCGGACCGGTACAGGTCCGTGGGTCAGTGAGTACCGGGCCGCACAGAAGGGGGAAAAAGGTTTTATTTTGAAAAATCACCAGATTCTCTCTAAGACTCTATGACTCACTCTTGACGCAGGTCAACGTACATGTGGTTAGTTTCAGTTTCTGCTAGGCGCATGTGCAGATCATTCTATTGCTGGTGAAGAACAAAGTAATTCAGCTACGTGCTCTGGAGCAGACAGGTGGACGTGTGCATTCTGAAGGATTACTCTGCATACTTTTCAACCCGCCTGACAAAGATTGACTAGAAAACTAAATAAAACTATAATTTTAACAAGCTTCCTAACATCACATCAGAGCTGTTGCTTTACATTTTTGCTTGTGCTCAAAAAAATCTCTTCCCCTAAAAGTTCAAAGTCATGGGTCATTTTATTATAAAACACAAACTATAATTAAACATTTTGCACCTGTGCTTTTGAGAACAATCTGATGTGTGAATCACTGCAGGAGTTATATGAACTTTCACCGAACTGATAAAACAGACGATGATCTCAGCTCATGAAGCCGTTCGTCATGCAGAGTATTTGAAGCAAAAAATGTTTTAAATGTTTGTAAAATACACCAGATTGCAGGAAATGGCATTTACTTTATTCAAAATTCTGAGGACCCTCTTCTTAAAGGTCTTCTACAATAAATGTACAATGAGGTTATTAGTGAATTCTGATTCACTAATAATTGACATTAATATCTGGCTGAGAAGGACAAACCTGATTGGCCAGGCCATGCAGAGGACCAGCTAGACCATTCATGGCAGCGCTGAAGGACAGGTAGGGGTCGGACAGGGCACTCCCCACCAGGTGACTGGTGTGGGCACTGACGTTGCCTCCTTCATGATCACTACAATATTATTGAAGAGAAACAAAACTTATTAGACAATAATCACCAATCAAACACAGTAGATTATAGTTTTGTTTTGGTCTAAATCACTACAACAAGTCTAAAACGTCCAGTTCTTTGGTGCTTACATTAATAAGTACAAAGTCGTGCTGGACACTGAAGAAATGTCTCGTTATAAACTCTGAACATTATTGTGCTTTTGGTGACCCAATATTTGACCAAGCTCAATGTGACAGAAAGGAACAATCATTGTGTTGGTTCTGCTGTGGTACTTTCACTGTGAGCATCGTACTTCACTCAAAGCATTATGTGAAAAAAGAGTAAGGAGACACAGATTTAAGAAAATAAATCATTATTTAGAATGAGTCACACCAAAGAATACACAGCTCCCACAATGCACTAGTGGAGATCATTTTCACTCTTGCCAATCAACTCCCATATTTCTATGTACATGTAGATACCGGTGGTCACCGACTTACGGCGCCATCGACTTACGGCAACTCGGACTTATGGCGCCGCCCCAGTGACGTCATCACACC
>JARVGQ010000116.1:5759409-5769969 GCA_031762355.1 Hypsolebias martinsi | reverse complement strand
GAGCCGATCCTTGATGCAATCCCACCTCCACCTTGAAGCTATCTGTTACTCCTACAGAACATCTCACCACTGTCCTGTTGTCCTCATACATGTCCTGTACCAGTCTAACATACTTCACTGCCACTCCAGAGTTTCTCATGTAATAATTAACATCAAAACACAGATATTTGAAGGTCCCAGATTAAAGCAAGCATGTGTCTCTGTTTTACTTTATCTTCTCTTCCCTCACACTCACACAGTTCTCTCTGGGGGAGATGCAGGTGAGGATTCTCAGTCATCCAGGACATGATAAATTCAAAAAATGTTCAATACAAAAATAACTGGACTTTATTTGTAACAGAAGACGTTTTGCTCCTCGGATGAAGAGCGAAACATCTTCTGTTACCAATAAAGTCCAGTTGTTTTTTGTATTGAACGTTTTTTGAAGCTCTGGGGGAGAGTCCTGGAGAGACTGTGTGAGCTGCAAAGCATGTGTGTAACCTTGTAGGCATTATGATGATGTTTTAGAGTGTGGACATGTGTTGTTCTTGTTAATGTCCTGTTCAGGTTTGCTTTGGCCTTTATATGAAAATCTCTATTATTCAATTCAGTTTTTTTATATAATAGTCTCTATAGACTCTATCATGGTCTGTTGTTGGTTGTAAACTGACATCACAGATCAGAGGTAGTTCCCAGTATGTATAAGGGGGAAGCACTGAGTGGTTTAATCAGTGAGTGTTCTCAATGAAGAATGAATTCACAGTATGACACTTGGCCTAGCGTTGTATCATGTAGTCAGTGATTTTTGTGGGAAGGGGGCTCTTCATAAAGAAAACTTCAGTACAGTATGCTCATAAAAGGTTGAACATTGAGATGGTTACATAAAAGGATTGGCTCTTTGAAATAGTTCTCATTTCAGTTTTTAAAGGTCTCTCTCACAGATTGTTTTCATATTTTCCTTTTTTATTATTATTGAACTCATCAGCAGCCTGAACGTAAGTCACCTGTGGGCTGTCAGTTGAATAGCCCTGGTATACAACTTTAAAAGTGTCTCACGTGATCGGGGACCAATTCTGATCCACTCTTGTGTCCACTGTCGCTTCACTTCACAGGTCTGCAGACATTATTTTCAGCTCCGTCCTCTTCAGGTCCCACCGCACTACGCTGAGGTCTGGACTTTGACCGGACCGTTACAGCACCTTCATTATTTTCATTTTCGGTCATTCTGTTGTAGATCAGCTGCTGTGTTTGAGAACTCTGTCCTGTCCTAACATGACACAGTCTGGTCCAAGTGTCAGCTGTCGGACAGACGTCCTCACGCATGACTCTACAATCCACTGGTCTACAGCTGAACTGCTTCGTCTGGTTCTTGCCCATCATGGTTCTGTGTAGTATGAGTAAACATCTCTTCTTTTGTCTCATTGTCCCAGATGTCTGGTGGTTCATTTTGAATCTACTGATTTGTGCCATATTGGGACAACTGGCAGCTGGCCTGAATGTTTTCCACATGATTGGGAATTAAATTTAACCTTTCCCAGACTGATGACAACATCAGCTTCTTTAAAGTCATTGCTGATGTCTTTCCTCCTTGGCATTACATTCATGCACATCTGTATACTTCAGAGCAGCAAACTGACAAACCCCTGCCTCTAGGTGCACACACTGAGAATGATCAGTTAATGTAGTGGATTTGTTCTGCAGTGGCTGAAACTGAACCTCTTGAATCCTGGAAAAGCTGATTTTTAAGAGTAAATTTTGTTTTTCATGCACATATTGAATTGTTTTTTAGCTTCTAGAATACTGGGCTCTGTATTTACACAGTTTAAAGAGACACCCGATGGTTGAAGGGTTATCACTTTTGTTTGAAAATATTTTAAAAAGATCAGAAAAAGTAAAAAAAATATAACAATCCTGCCACTGAACTGACCTGTGCTGAAAGACCAGCAATGTGGTGAAACTCTCCACGAGCGCCTTGCTTTGCAGGCAGGATGGTGTAAAAGACGGCGCCGTTCGATGTGAACAACGGCACATCCTGTCGACACAAAGCACCCAGTTCAGAAGAGGAGGAGGGTGATGAAGATGACAGGTGTTATAAAACATAAGCAGTACCCACCTGTCGCTGGTTCAGCATGATGTCCATGGTCATTTTGTGTTTCTATGGGTTCCACATGACACACACACATTGATATATATGGTTTTTATAAAAAGTTAAAGTGACAGAATAATAAGTTTTAATACAATTTATTGTTGTTTTTAATTATTTAAATTAGTACCAAGACAAAGCTAAAAACTGTAGTTTGCCCTGAATAATAAGAAGTGTGGCAGATGACTAACAATTCTTTTCATGCAGCAAATGACCTCTAATATTAATCAGCCAGAACAAATTTGGGAGCCTCAGAAAATCAATTTTGGCTCCCACAGCCGTGTGAATGATCCAAAACTCTATTAAAACTGTGAATTGCAGCAGAAGCCGGTCAGATTGCTAATACGGGACGAGTGACGGCAGCTCACCACTGAACATGCCCCCGTGGTGGCCTCGCACACGCAGAGCACTGATTGGTTTTGGGCCCGGTTGAGCCAGCGCACCGCCAGCCTGGTGCTGCTGATCCAGGTCACCATGGAGATGTAGCTTTCTCTGGAGAAACAATGGGAGCAGGGGAATTGCAACTGACAGTTGTGTACAGGAATACTAAAAAAAACTGCAGTGAGTAAGTGTTTCTGACAGGGGCTGTCTGAATTCATTCAGCTTCCTTCTAAATTCACAGAGATGTACCTGGCTCTGAGGGAGTCAGGAGGCAGCATCTCCAGAGTGTGAGCTGGACCGTACAGATTCACCACAAACAGACTGACTGATGGGATAGCAGAGCCCGCCTGCCAGCACATGAAAGAAAAAAATAATAATTAGATCATAAATATTTAGAGCATATTTTGATAAATCTGTTTAGACCAACTGCAGACACTTTTTACCCTGACTTTAATGAGATGGAAACTTTCCTAACAATCATGTTAAGTCACTCTACAGAAAATATGACTTAAACTTAAACAATAACTTTAACTTTAAATAGTTATTTTTGTGAAAACCTTCTCTAATTATAATTCTGAGCCTTTCTGGGTCTACAAAACTGACTGGGCATTTGGGACAACTTCACCTCCATGAAGCCAAACAGATATTTAGTATAAAATAAAGAGTTTGAACATGCTGTTATATTTCACATCAGATTTAATCTAGTTCCTTATCATCAATGAACAACAGGATTATGTTTCTGTAATAAATCACTGAAACACCAACTCCAAAAAACACAGACTATGGTAAAACAAGAAAAGGAGCAGTTGAAGTAAGGGAACCATGAGTTGTAGGTAGTTATTAAACCCGTGAAGAGATTGTGTTTCCATGAGCAGAACGTGCCGTACGAACAAAAAAACAGACCAGAGAAATCAGCTTCTGTGAAATGTCAATGAGAACGACTGCTGAAAGCTGTTCATGAATGAAATATATAAGTTAAAGTAGAACAGAAGCTAAAATCAGCAAAACTGTAACTAAAAGCTAAAATAACCAAAACTGTTTCTAAATACCTGAAATACGTAGAACCATAGCTAAAAGCTAAATGAGCATAATAGTAGCTAAAAGCTGAAATTTGCTAAACCGTGGCTAAAAACTAAAATGAATAAAACCACAGTTAAAGCTAAATGTAGTACAGCTTGAAGCTAAAATAAAGAAAACTAGGACTAAAAGAGGGCAGCATGGTGATGCAACTTGTAGAGCTGCTGCCTCTCAGCAAGAAGGTTGCCAGTTCAAATCCCGGTCTGGGGGCCTTTCTGGGTGGAGTGCGCATGTTCTCTCCGTGCATGCGTGGGTTTTCTCCGGGTACTCCAGTTTCCTCCCACAGATAAAAAACATACATGTTAGACTGATTGATAACTCTAAATTGTCTCTAGGTGTGTGTGAGAGAGTGAATGGTTGTTTGTCTCATTTGTCCCTGTGATGGACTTGCAACCCCTCCAGGGTGCCTCTCGCACAGTGATTAATGGACATGGGCATCTGCGACCAATTCAAGGCTAACGGCGTGAGAGTAGCTAAAAGCTAAAAAGGGCACAAGAAGACAAAAATATGCCAAGTACGCTAAAGTAGAAATTAACAAATCTCTTCAATTCCTTTAAAAACATTTTTCTCTGTAAACATAAAAAGATTAATTATTCAAACATTATAAAAGTTACAAATAGTACTGTATTTAAAAAAAAATTGAAAACACTGTTTTCAATAATGCTATAAGCAGTGAGAACTATTCTGAGCATGCTCCATAAAAACTTTTGTTTGCCACCCCCTTCACTCTCGTGCAAGTCAGACACTTGTTCCTCCTCCTTCTTTTTTTGCTCTCTGTCTTGTGTATCGGAGCTCCTATTTACACATCTTCCGAAACTAAAACTACTGTCATGAATCTGGTCAGCACTTTCAACGCAATCAATAAAATGTTTTCAACAAAGCGACAGGGCCCTGGAAAGCCCTCATGCCCCGCTGAGATGCACGTGGCAGGATATGTTATGGATCCATGGAGAATCTGGGAGCTGATGTGTCTTTCCGTATTGTCTCAGGCGGATGCCAAAGACGTTTATATCATTGGAACCATGATAGCAGGGTTTTTGCTTTATGGCACTGGCGGATTCCTGTTATCGGCTATGAAAGAAGACAGTGGCAGTAATATCAGCCATGACAAAACTGCCAAGTGTGTGTGAAGGTTTGGTTTGTACTCAAAATTAGCTGCTTTACGAGCTAAACCATAAGATGGAAGTGATTTGTGAGAATCGCAGGCCACTTGTGACTTCTGGGACTCGCCAGCATGTTGGGGACGACCATGGAGGGGGCTCATAAGCAAGGACCAGTAGAATGCCCACAAATCTGGCCATTCTGGATCAAAAGTACCAGCAGGACTCAAGACTGACAAGAAAAATCAGTCTGCCTGAAAAAAAATCAACAATTGTGGCTTTTCTGAATCTGACTCCCCCGTTTGGCCTCAAAGCAAGACGACATCAAATTTCTCCTGGGAAATGTGTAAACTGAGGAAAAGCTATGTTTATCACACCCGAGAGTTTCTGTGAAGGCTTATCAGAGCTGTACCAGCTGACATCAACATCCTATCAGGACTACGGTCTACTGTATCTGGAAGTGCTTCATGGACAAATCTCACCATCAAACGCCTATGTGATGTGTCTATAAATGTATTTGCTGGTAGAGGTTTTTTTATGTCTTAAATCATGTCCTTACAAGGACAAGGAGTGAAGAGCTCTTTTTGTAATACCACTATCTTATCCTCATGGCCCTTTTTCCATTTTCTATCTAAAAAGCATTCTGAAAAAGGATATGGGGCCTCGCGCTCAAGGAGCAGCAGCAACGTGCACTCCGCCCATCTTTCAGACTACTGCACAAACATAATCTCACTGTATCTCAATGCAATGATAATAAAGCTTATTCTGGTTCTGATTCTGGGGTTTGGCCTGAGCATGGTGAACATTAGATGGGTCAGTTAGCAGGTTTAGACCTCTAACTGCATTTTAGTAAAACTCTTATGTGGGAGTTTTAAAGGCCTCCCAGAGGGCAGCAGCATGAAAAAATGATGACCGGGGTGTGATATGTTTTTGGCTGTTTGCTGCACAGTGACGAAGGCACCAAGCTCTGCAGTTGTTTAGCTGGAAGCCAATGGTTGTGCTGCTGTGATTACTCTGCAGGGCCTTCTTGTCAGCTGCCCTGCAGCTAACAAACCACACCAATCTGCCACGAGTCAGGATGCTTTCAGCACAACCGTGTAGGAAGAGACAAGCAGTCGGTGTTACAAGTCATGACTGTTTCAAATGCCTGAAGGAAAAACAGGTGCTGCTGGACTTCTCTCATGAGGGCTGGGATGTTCCCATGTGAGGTTCTCTGTGATGGACTGGATGTGAAATGTGCAGAGGATTACCAGCCAAAGGAGACTTCTGCGTGACATTTACATCTAAAGACATTAAAGGCGTGCCGTCACCAGCTGCTTGAAAAAAAAATCAATTTAGCATTTAAAACTAGACAAACGTGACTGAAAAATGTGACCTTTTTAATTTAATTAAGAGTACTACTTCAGGACTGTTTCTTTGTTTTTGTCATCTGTGGTTTATTTACTATCCTATTTATTTCAGATAACTATTAAATCCATCTCTATTTTCTCTTCTCTCATTTTAATTTACATGCCCTGCTTGTTGCTCTTAACATTTTGCTTTTTATATCTCCCCGCAGGAGAACATACATTTTAATTTGAAGATGCATACATTTAGCACTTCCTCTTTGTGAGCTTTGACTTAATCCCATTTATGCTTTTCCTTTAGGTGATCGACTTTCATCTAATCAGAACTAAACAACCTTGCTAAAGGTCTATATTAACCCAACAACCGCACTCCTATTAAAAAAGGCTCAGCACTGCTGAAAAACAGAGCTTCATGTTAGAACGGGGTCTGCAACATGTGGCTCGTTGGTTCCTCTGCAGTAATGGCTCTAAAGTTTGACCAAAACTAACATAAAACTGTTGTACCAACAAGAAATGGTTTGTTTTTAGCAGTTTTCCAGCTATTTTTATTGCCAACAGGTGAATGATACTAACACAAGGAGTAAAACTTGTTGACTGCACCATGCTAGTAGTTTGTTAGCCACTTCTTTCAGCTCACGTCCAGTCTTACGCTGTGATCCGTTTCTCAAATCCACCAAATGTTTGGGGGGAAATTACTTTAAGACAAGTGGCTGAAAAGGAGTCAACTTGTTGACAATAAAAATCAAAGACCCCCCCCCCAAAAAACCCAAAGACAAAGTAAATGAAAGTATTTATTCTCATTTTAAAATTCAATTACATATCCAACAATCTGCTTGATTTTTAACTTTAAGCTTTATTATTTCATAATAGGATGCTTTATGAATTGTTTCCACAATTACAAAGAAAACTCACATAAGCCTGCACACTTCTGTTTGAATTTTTATAAAATTTGTAAAAACTATATATTTTTTCTTCTTTGCATAAATCATTTTATTTTCTTTTGCCCTCAAATATATAAATATAAATAAATATTAATAAACGGCTATTTTAATTTAATAAAAATCACATCTACTTGCTGGAAAAGCCCCCTCATTGTAGCAGGTTTTGGAGCTCCATAGATATTTTATTTGGCATGCAAAGGGGCAGAAAAGGCTCATTTGACCATCAAGGTTGCAGACGTCTGTAACAGGCTCTCTGAGCACCTGACAGTACACAATCTAAAATGTTTCTTATCTGACCATTGCCTTTATTGAAGTTGTCCTGTGCGTAAATAATGAAAACTGTGTGAAAAGCAAGAGCCTGCATTTCACCAACTTCTAATCAACGAATCATAAAGTTTTGCAAAGACTCTCTGCAGCTGTGGCAATCAGCATTAGTTAACATTCCATCTACAGCAACATTTTAAATGGCTCAGAAAAAAAAATCTCAGAATAAGCTGTTTAGTGCCTAAACTGTGAGCTTTGAACTCAACAAGTTTTATGAGCAGTAAAACAACATGCACTGTCCTAAAAGCCTGAATGTACAAAGCTTTGACAGTGAGTTTACCTTTGGGTAGGGGAAGATAATGTTGGAGGGATAGATGCCACCCAGGAAGTGAGGTAACTCCATCACAGGTGTAGCAGAGTTGTTGATGCGGAGGTAAGCCAGCCTGGCACCGTCCAGAGACCACCAATGGGCAGCGTATGTCAAAAGCACCTCCTCTGGTTTTAAATACAGACATTTTGTTTTGTAGGTGCAGGCCTGCTTTTACTGCTCAGAGGAGAACTGGGCTCGCTCCTACCTTCATAAATCCAGTCGGACAGTCCGTTCAACACATTCTGCTCCTGGTTAGTGGACGTGAGGCGCAGGGCTTTGCTCGTCACGCTGGGCTTGTAGTAGACATCTCCATCAAACACGTACGCCTGGCACATGGAGACGGACGTTAACCAATCCATTGTCAGAGACAGCAAGGCTGCAGACTTCACAGCTGGCTGCCTGATTTAAGCAGTGAACGCCATCCAAGTATGAATGAATCATTGGCCCGCGCACACGCTGCTGAGAGCCAATACATCTCTACTTGCCAGTTAATATGGTGCAGATGAGCACTGACATGGGAGCAAAAGCCAATTACATTACAGCAGAGGCAGATGAGTAATAATATTGATATAAAACAATCCTGTTATATGACACAGCCGCTGCATATGGAGTTTATTGCTAAAATGACTTTGTAGTGATGCTGTCTTTATTATGAAAGTTGTGTCAAACAGAAAATGCTCTGGTAAGGAGGCAAGTAAAGTTCCTAATCATGTTTGCTGATGAAGAACAAGTGAGTGCCTTGCTTACCAGCTGGTTCCCCTGAGGTCCCCAGGAAGCGTACTGCAGTTCTGTCTTCTCCCCTTCAGGAGGCTGAAGCTCCAGCAGATCCCTTTAACGCACACACAAAACCTCAGATACAACTCCACCAAGTCAGAGACCACCGTCCCGCCTGAAGCCCTCTCAAGTCTGTCCACACGCCCGCTGTTGGAAAAGCAGCTGTGGTGACAGGACAAAAGAGCACGATGCAGAGAGGGAAGACGGAGAACGGGTCTGGCTCATGCAGGAGTGCAACGTTCCTGTTCCCCATATTTACACCCTGCAGGCAAACACAATTCTTCCAAGTCAGACACTGATGATCGATGCTGCGGGTCATCCGGACATCCTTCCCAAATCATTTCCTGGTCGCTCCTCTGAGCATCCAAAGCCACCACAGATACATCTGTCTCCACTGACAATGCTTAAAATGATCTCAGGCAGTGACGCTGAAAGTGCAGTACTGCACAAAGCTCGCAGTACGTTGGGTTATGGAACCTGGAGAGAACACTGATGAATGCATGTTGGAGGACAACACGAAGGTCAGACGCAGTCAGGTGCACTTTGGGGGACTTCAGTTTTCAGTCTACAGTTCTGCTTGCATTGGTAACGCTCATGCCCAGCGCATCTCATGCAGTAGCACTTGCAGTTCCACCTACCCGTTAGCCACAGTGTAGATAGCATAGGAGGCTGTGAAGGACTGAGAAAACACCTGAAAGAGGTAGAGGATACCATGCATAGAGGCGTGTCACACAGACATGAAAACACACAGGAAGTTCAGATCACACACGCACATGCACCAACAGTTGGTTGCAAAAGTATGAACCCCGCTGTCGTGACATTCTGCTGCCTGACAAGCTGCAATTTAAAATGATTTTAAGTTTGGTTAAAAGTGCTGGACCTACACAAAACATCCAGGTTAGTGAAGATGAATGGGGAAAGCACTTGTTTAACATAATTCTAAAATACATATAAAACTAAAAAAAATGTATGTGCATATGTTTTCATCACCTTTTTCAGCAGCTGCAGCATCAAGTCACGTCTCCGTGAACTTGGTCAGACTAAACACTTGAACTTTCGTCCATCCTTTTTCACCAAACTGCCGCTGCTCAGTTAGAAAATCTCAGCTGGATTACAGTCTTGTTCATTAGGTAAAAAGGGGCAGATATAATAAGATTTTTTTCTTCATCTGCTGCCTTTCATTTTATATATACAGTATATATATTTTTTTTAATTATGCGCAAATTGTTTTTTGTAATTTGTATTTTATTATAAAATGGATGAATAAATAAATAATAATAATAATAATAATCTGGACCAGTTCAGAACATTTAGGAGTTTGTTCTTAAACCACTGGAGTGTAGCTTCAGTGGTGTGTCCTGCCCAAACGTTAACCTCGATCCCGGACTCAAATCTCTAGAAGATTCAAAGTTTCTCTCAAAACTTTCTCTGTGTTTTGCTCCAGCCACGTTTCCTTTAACTCTGACCAGTTTCCCAGTCTCTGCTGTTAAAAACAAAACATCAAGCATGATGCTGCCACCACCGTGCTTCACTGTAGCTGTTCTCAGCATGATGAGAGGTGGTACCTACCTCAGACATGCTGTCCCTGTGGCCTAGAAGTATAAGTCTCATCTGACCACACAACAGTCTTCTAAGCTGTGTGAATGACGTTGGATGATTATTGAACATGAACTTTCAGCTCTGTGCAACTTATCCAATGGACAGACCCTCTCATCTCTGCAGAAGAGCTGCTCAGCTCCATCAGAGTGATCTTTGGCTTCCTGAATGTTTCTCTGATTAATGCATGCTCTGCGCAGTCTGTGAGTTTTGGTGGATGACCCTCTGTCAGCAGGTTGGCTGTAGTGGTTTGATCTTTCCACTTTCTAAAAATAGGATTCAATGGATCTCTATGAGATGTTCACAGCTTGGGATATTTTAAAGCCAACCCTGATCTGCACTTCTCTGCAACTTTGTGTTTGACCTGTGTAGAGTTCCTTGGTCTTCATATTGTCTCTTGCTTGATGGTGGTCCTTACTACTTAAAGATGTTGATTCTGAAGTCAATCAGAGCAGCTGTTCATAAACAGACTATAGTAGTCCCTCGTTTATCGCGGTGGATCTGTACCCTGAAGATCCGCGATAAGTGAAAACCACCAAGTAGGAATAGTAGTACAAGTAGTAAATAGTAGTTTATTTTTATTATATAG
>JARVGQ010000116.1:5700899-5712635 GCA_031762355.1 Hypsolebias martinsi | reverse complement strand
GCGCCGCCCCGTTAAATACCTTTAGAATGTGTATCACTCCGCCTTTGTCTGTCAGAGTTACATTACGCATTACTGTAGTACTGTATACGTCCGCTGAAGAGCGGGAATTTTCCATGGGCTTTGCCAAGTTTCAAAAAAACGTAATGACAATAAAAACGTAATGACCAAAAAAACATAATGACGCATTTAGACCGTAATCCGATTCCATTGTTTTCAACGGGGGTTGAACGTAAGTGCGGAAATCCGTAAACCGAGCCGGTCATAAACCGAGGACCACCTGTATATCGGTAATAAATATTTTATTCAAAGTACTAGCTTAAAATCCAGTCCCCCTGAATAAGAACTAGTCTAAAAGTGTTTTCAGCTGGTCAACTCCTTCAACCAGGGGGTCGGGTCTCAGGTTATATATATTTAAAATCTAAATTTAGGAGAAAAACTTTAATAAGTTGAGTTGTAACTGCTTTTCCCTATGACCTGAAAAAGTAAATAAATTAATAGTTTGGGATAATGATAAAATAAAAAGTACATGTTGACTGCTTTTTATGGTTTTGGACATTTATACCTTTTTTTTTGTTTGTTTACAAAATGTACTGTACATAAAAATGTTTTTATAGAAGAGGTTTTTAACTTGAGAAAACTTGTTTCTAGTAAACGTTTTGTCTGATGTACCTCTTCAAATTAAAGTTTTACATGTACGGTACATCAGATGACATTTCAGACCACCTAAAAAATTTAAATTGCATGATACATTTCTGAAATTCTTTTGGTTTTGGTGTACCACCCCAGGATTTTCAGTGTCCCCCATGTGGCCACCTTGTTGAAAATGTCTTGGGGCGCCTCTGGATGAGTGATGTATTTTCCACTGTGACATCATCGCTGTCACTCATACCGTTTTAAAACCAGCTCCTTCAGGCACTTCCTCACCTGATCTATGGTTTGAACTTCTCTTGGATGACTGAAAGTCATGCGACTGTAAATGCAGGGGTGAGGTCTAAAGTAAACTACAGCTGGAGAATATTCAAAATATTTCAAGTTTTATTGTGATTGCAGCAGACGGTGATAAATGTTCAAACAATATCAAAATGTAGGCCACGGCCAGAGAAGAGGAGTGTTCCTGATGTAGTCCTGGAAGGCTGACTCAGACCCCCACTTCTTCATGGCCTGCTTCTCCAGGATGGGGATCCCGCTGACGTAACGCAACAGGAACCAAACGAACAGCGGCGACACCACGCTAAGATACTGGGGGCCCTGCATCACTGACGACGCCGAGAGCCAGAGACCCGACCACTGCAGGATCTCTCCAAAGTAGTTGGGATGTCTGCTGTAGGCCCACAGCCCGCTCTGGATGAATTTCCCCTGGAGGCGTGAAAGTCGAGGTTATTACACCAAATGATCGAGGCATCAACAGGAAGTCCGATAACTTACAGCGTTCTCTGGATCCCTTTTGAAGAGCCACTTTTGCTGGTCTGCAATAGTCTCGATAGCGAAGCCGAAGCACCAAACAGTCCAGCCGATGTGGTCCCTCGCCCCCAGAGGCACATGACGCCTCTCGGTGTTCAGCATGAGGGTGGGCAGGAGGGTTATAAATATCCACACAGCTGAGAGAAACAAGAAAAATGACTCAGGTTCATCCTGCTCAACTTTATTCCTTCCATAAAATAAATGAATTTAAGTGGATGTAGCCGGCAGCCCTCGCCTTGAATAAATGCATGTGAGAGCTGGAAACTAGACAATGATTGATCAACGGCGCACCCCCCCCCCCCCATGCTGCTCGGGTGAAACTGGTGCTGAGCTGGTAGAGAAGAAGGAGTTAATCTTTCCAAGTACCTTGAACTGTCCAGTATACAAAGAAAGTCCCTGGGCTGTCTCTGACATTGTTGAACCTGCGATCGTGACCGTCCTTCAAGATCCGCAGGAAAAGGAATGTCCCCAGTCTGTGGAGAGGACATATTTAACATCCATTCACATTAACCAAGACATTATTCATTAACTTCGACCGACCTGTCGTCAAACTTTTACATCCACTCCTTCCTCCACTGACCTCTCCTGCGAGGATATAATCTCCCGCCTTGGCTTTACGACAGTTGAGGTCAGAGCTGCCCTGCTTACCTGAGTCCCCACGCTGTCACCAGCCCAGCCTGGACCTTCTGACGGGCATGACTAGCTCCTCCCCAGATACGACTCAGGTGTGTAAGGAGTATAAATGTGCCAGAACCTGCCAACACAGAGAGAGACAGGTACGTTGGACGTTGGCATGGCGGATCGCTCCACTTATTTCAGAGCAAGGCGTGTCCGATAAATCTTTTACCCGGAGTTCTGCAGATGACTGGTTCCAAAGGTCAAGGGTAAAAAATATACAGAAGCAGTGAGGAGAGAGAAGACGGAGGAAAGAAAAGCTGAGGTGGTTCATTAGTGAAATAATTCAAATACTGTCACTTGTATCAACAGGTAAGCGATTGAAAACTGATTTGAAAGTTTTGAGACATGGATTTGGAAACCTTGAACGCCCTCGTTGACTTTGTGCTTGGTGTTTATATGAGTTGCAACTGTTTATTGATTTTAAATCCATTTAAAGTGCAGAACAAGTGAAGCGATTGTACTGCAGATACAGACTGGATTTAAAACACATTTGCTAGAGTATTCTTGATTAGGTGATTAATAGTTTGTTGCACAAGATGTGGGAGCATGGTAAAAACGCTGGTATTCTTCAAAACCCCAGATCCTCAGCATCTCATGAGAGAAACCAAAAAATAATATTAATTGGCAACCCCTGGAAAGGGAAAAGCCGAAAGAAGAAGAAGAAGATTATGTAATAGAAGTTTGAAATAATGACATTAATGCAGGTCACATGCTGTCAATCCAACTTGGCTTCATCAATACAATGACATTTTTATGTTATTAGAAATACTTGAAAAGTAATTATATTTTTGTGAAAATTGTGACTGGGGCCCACAAAAAAAGCCCCCTTTAGATTTACTGAGGGGCCCTGGAATCGTTATGAGCGGCCCTGCTGATACTCGTTTCACAACAAACCCGTTTTACACAACAAGATTTTTACAATGATTAGTTGTTGCTGTGCATAAAACGCATTTTTAAATTAATAACTTCTAAATAAAACTTATTTTCTTGCCAAAAAGCTCCCGAATGAATCTTTGCACCAACAGGAAGCTGCAGCGTTAAAGTGTTTGTGTTACCTGCTAAATCATAAAACTTCTCGGTTCTGAAAGCTGCAGCCAGGGCCCAGCCGAACCACTGGACCCCCAGGTCTGTGACCGCACACCTCACCAGTATGCCCCCCATGATCTGGTCCAGCTCCGTGTGGTTAGTGAGGAAAACTTCCAGCAAAAACACTCTGGATAAAGTCCGCTGCGACAAAAAAAGAAAAAAAAAAAAAAAGTCCGCTGCGACAATACCGGAAGTGAGCGCCAGCATGGAACTCTGGGTTTTGTAGTTTAAACGGGGTCAGCGCATTTCCGAAGTTTATGTTCTGTTTTTTGATCAAAAGG
The DNA here is from genome assembly GCA_031762355.1 of Hypsolebias martinsi. Lineage (NCBI taxonomy): Eukaryota > Metazoa > Chordata > Actinopteri > Cyprinodontiformes > Rivulidae > Hypsolebias > Hypsolebias martinsi. The sequence goes on along the minus strand of JARVGQ010000116.1, from coordinate 5,709,129 downwards.
ACTGTTCATCCAGATGTTTTAATATATTTTGTTATCAATCTCAAAATATTTAAGCATCACTGAGCAAAAAATAATGAGGGAAAATTCCTGAACCACCCGGTCATACCTACAGGTTTTCTTTTTCAATGAGACAAACTTTCTTGTATCATTTTAAAGTCTTCTGATATGTATTTTAAAGTTCTCATTAGAACTTTGACTTATTTTATATTTCATTAATTTTTCCGTTCGGTCCGTCCATTCTAAAATGAAGGATTTATTTTTTGTATCAGTTAATAACTTTATTATCCAGCATGGAAAATGTAATGTATTAAGTTTATTAGATTAATTGTGATGAAAATACCTAATTTAATTTGTTGATTTTTAATGAAAATGTCTTAAATGTATTAATTTAATTATGTATATTGACATTTCGTTTTGTTAGAAGAGGTGGTAAAATATAGAGACTGTTTTTCTGGAAACTGAAACAGGAAAACCAACTGAATTCTTTTGACAAAGATAATAAATGGACCCACATGTTCTCAGCTTCAGGGTTTCTGCATGTGTGACCAGACAGTGATGGATATTCTTTATTTCTGTTTCCTCTCAGAAATAAGCACAGTGTGAACATGGCAGAGAGCACGAGTCCTAAAGGCACCTCTGGTGACTTTGCTAAAAAGGTCCAAAGACAGCTGAGCAGAAGCAAAGAAAAGGTACGCAGCTGCCAGCTCGAACTTTATGACAAAGAAAGACATTTTAAACTGAAGTTTTGTGTGTGTGTGTGTGTGTGTGTGTGTGTGTTTGAAGGTTTTGCAAAAGCTTGGAAAGACGCTGGAGACCAGAGATGACCAGTTTGACCAGTGCCTCCAAACCTTCATCGACCAGCAGGTGATCGTTGCTGCCACAGTGAAGAAAAATAAGACGTTTGACGTGAATCAGAGCAAATTTAGGTTTCAAACCTCCTGCTGCTGTCTGAGCACGTTCTGCTTCAACTCTGGGATGGTTTACTAATGAAATCAGTCGCTCAAACATCATACAAGTGTAAGATGTGGGAGTCTTGTGTTTACAGGCCGATGGCAACCGAATATACAAGGACCTGAGGAACTACATCACTGCAGTGAGAGGTAGAACAAGTTCTCCACCTGTAGCTGCAGCAGAGCTGTAGATGTGTGGAGATGTGTGTCGTCTGGAGGGCTCAAACAAGACATTGTGTTGCTTCTTTGCAGACATGCGTGAAGCTTCAAGACGACTTTCTCAGTCTCTGTTTGACGTTTACGAAATCGACTGGGCCGGGGAGGTGGATCTGGGAGCCATCGTGGAGGTTAGAAGGAGCTCTGTGTTTTGTTTCAGTGCAAATGACGAGGCAGCACAAACCCTGGTGTCTACACAACTTATGGTTTGTGGGTGTTTTAATGAAGGGGGAGGACCTGCTGTGGAACGACTTCGAGGTCAAGCTGATAGACCAGACCGTCCGCACCATGGAGTCCTACGTGGGCCAGTTCCCAGACATGAGGGTGAGGCCACGAGGAAGCAAACAGAGTTCAACATACATGAGGGGGGAGCCTGAGAGAAAACACACACTTGTAGTCCAAACACTCGCAGTCAGATCATCTGAGTCTTTGTTGATCTGTAGGAGAAAATTGCCAAGAGGGGAAGAAAACTGGTCGACTACGACTCGTGTCTTCGCCATCTGGAGGCTCAGCAGTCGTCAAAGAAGAGGGACGACATCAAGATAAACAAGGTGGGGTCTGCTTCGCGTTGTGCGCTCGTGACGTTTTAATGAACGTGCGTTCAGACGGAATTGGCTCTTCATGTTGCAGGCAAAGGAGGAGATGAAAGCTGCCAAAGCTGTTTATGAAAGGATCAACTCTGAGCTGAAAGACGAGCTTCCTGTTCTCCATGACAGGTGCGACGCGTTTCTTCGGGCGTTTCAGAGTTTACGTGTAAATGATCGGTGAACGTTTCCCTCCCTTTAGCCGCATCGGATGCTACGTGGCCGTCTTCTCGTCTGTGTCCAATCTACGAGACATCTTCTATAAGGAAATGAACACGGTACGTCTGGTTTTGTCTTGGCGTGTAGCAGTCATCAGGATGACATACAGAGCTTTTTTTTTTTTTTAGCTCAATCTTGATCTACAGAGTGTGATAAAGGAGCTCCAGGCTCAGCATCCTGACAAAGGGTTTGCAGTGAGAGGTGTGCAGAGGTGAGGCTTCCCTTTTTAACTTTATGTTGCAAGTTTTTGATCGTCGGACGTATCCGTTAATCACGAGCATGACTGTCACATGATGTTGAGCGTTAAATATTTGCATGCTTCCATTCAAGGTGGAATGATTATGCAAACATGACTTCACTGATTTAAAAGAACAGAAATGGGTGGACAAGTTTGAACATATGGTGGATTATCTCTAACCCACACCGGTTAGGCCTCCTATAAAAAGTTGGACCTCAACCATCAATAAGCTTCTGACTCATTTAGTTCTGAAATTTGATCGCTCCTCGTGGCAGAGCTTCATCTACAGTTGCAGGTTTCCTGGTACAGGACTGGCTTTTACTTTGTAGGAATAATCCACATTCGTTTTAATTGAGTTAGAGTGGAGAAAGAGCTTAACGTCAGCTGATTTATCCAATCAGAAACCAGTTCTGATGTGTTTAGGATCAAAGTCCTGTAGGAACACCTGACTGTGTCCATGTTAAACGTCCTTCTTCATTATTCCAACCACTCTTTGTAGCAGTACCACAACATGATGCTACAGTGGGGAGGATGTCATGAAGCGTCATGTTGACTCCTCTGAAAACACACCTGAGCTCAAGCTTTGTCTTGTCTGACCTTCAGACTTGTCTCCAGAGGTCATTTGTCTTGTCCCTCAGGTTTGAAGGTGCAGGACTTCTTTCTTTGTCGGCACCTTTTCAGTTCAAATAACTGGCTTCACCATGAGAGCAGAGACTCTGGTGTTCCTGGGCCTTGATGATTCCTGGGTTGTTCCTAAATGTCAGAACCAGAAGAAGAGTCAGAACAAGCTTTATGATCAGTGTACCGAGATACAGTCGTCTGAAAGGTGGGCGGAGTGCACGTAGCTGCTGCTCTGATAGCGCAGGCTCTTATCCTTTTCAGAATACTTTTTTTTTTAGATCAGAAGATAGAACTGTACCAGAACCAGCATTGTTGGATGAGGATGAAGAAGATGCATACATAACTGGATTTATGATAAACAGGATTTTTGCTTTTTGGATATAGGCGCTTACCTGGTTATTGATAAATGTATAAAATGTTGCCAGCTGTTCTGGCCTTGGTAAAGAATGTACCGAGTGGTAATTTGGCCTCCCCACTCTGCCCTGAATCGGCCACTTATCTTAAACTTCTCCAGGTTGTTTATGTGAACAAGAAGCTCATTGAGGGTACATGTTTAATTCTGATCCTATGTGGATTACAGAAAATCCTAAATAAATTCAAACTTGTGCAGCCAGTTCCTTTTTTTACAAACCATCACGTGTTGTTTGATCATTGCACCCTGGAAACAGAATGGATCAAATAAATGATCAACAGACTCAGATTAGTGATGTTCATGCCCACGATGCATGAAAGTAAACTTCTGACCTCGTTATCACAGCTCTTCATCAGAAATCACTTCACATTATAATGTTGTTCTTTGTGTTCCCATTTGAATAAGACTCGTTTTAATAAATTATTTCAGGCATGGCTCCTTGAGAAGGACTCTGATGTCTCCCAGGGCCTGGAAATCCAGTTTTTCTGAGTTTCACAGGAGCTACAGCCCCAGGAACAGCCAGCGGTCCAGTTTCAGGTCCTCTGACAAGTCTCGCTCCGGCACTCTGTCCAGAGAGGGCAGCACGCTCGGCATCTCTTCGAAGCCTTCGTCCCTGGAGAACCCTCTGTCTGAATCCAGGGAGCTGGACGCTGCGTCGAGCCACAGCGAGAGACGCAGCTCTGCAGGACAAGACGCCTCTGCCTCCACTGTGGAAGCATCAGGGACGGAGCTGAAGACAGAAGAAGAGAGCAGTCAGGCCGGCGGGGGGGACGCCTCGAAGGAGCCAGCTGAGGAGAAAGATGAGGAAAAGGCTCCACCGAGTGCGAGCAGCTCTGAACTGAACGTGTCGTGTGACTCGGAGAGCTTGGAGCTGCAGCTGTCTGCCGCACACAGCGGCCCGCTGCACATCGAAGAAGACGCTGTGACCTCTGACCCTGACAAACCAAATGGTCTGGAAAATGGTGTGGTCAGTGGGTTGAACTCTGACCCCAAGAACTTGAGCACTCTGCACAAGGTTTGTTTTCTGATGAGCGCACAGCTAAAACACGGTCCTACCAGTTTTTATCTTAACCAAACTTTTATAACTCTTGTCAATGTTTAATTGTTTTTAATTTTAATTGTTCATCCTTTTTGTGTAGGATGCTGCAGGAAAGGAGGCGCCCCAAGACTCAAAGAGCACAACGGTTTGAAGTTTTCACCGGTTTATAAAAAGGTTGGAGTGTTTTCTTCTCATGCCTACAAGATGCCATCACGTTTTCTGCATTTGACTCCTTTTTACTGAAACGCAGAACGTCAGGACAGAACACGAGACTGAAGACAACAGCTGCAGCGACGAGCCCAGCGCTTCTCTACTGTCGGCTTCTGCTGTTAGTTTTTAATCTCTTGATGAAATTAACTTTATATGATGTTCTGAGAAACTCAAACAAAAGCAACACCCATCATTTGAATGACAAATGTACTAAAAAGGTTGACACTAACTATCTGCATTAAAGACTGTCTGCTGAGCTGCACGCTCTGCTCTGCGACCAGCTGGCAGCTACAAAGAGTGTGCGTTTCAATTTAAGTGCCTACATGAATAATTTAAGACTTTAATCAAATGTAGTTTTATGTGTCACTCATGAATCTAATCGAATGTACAACATATTTTTTTTAATTATGTATTTGTTGGAATTGAAATTGTTGAGTTTTAATAATTGATGAATAAACATTCAATCAAACAAATATGTGCACAAACAATAAAACATCTTATTGTATACTGGTAGTTGCCTTTATTTTTATTTAGTTTGTAAATTGAGCTTTAGCATTGTGGAAAAATAAAATCTTGGTGCTCCTATTACAGTTTTTCTCCATCTTCTACTTCTTCTCCGGGGCCAGGTCTCAGAGACAAGTCCAGAGGAGAATCCCAGACCTCCCTCTCCTTAGCATCACTGTCCAGCTCCTCCTGGGGGACATTAAGGTGTCCCCAGTCCAAAGAGGACATATGTTCCCTCCAGTGAGTCCTGGGGGTTTCTTCCCAAAGGGACATGACTGGAAGTCCTCCAAAGAGGAGGCATCAAATCAAGTCAAGTCATCTTTATTTATAGAGCACAGTTAAAACAGATAAACTGCAATCAAGGTGCTTATCACATCTACTTTATTCAAAATTTCATGGGGGAGGACCCGCAGACCTCGCACCCACTATTTGCGTTCTGGACCGATCGGTTTACAAATCAAGCCCTGTCACTGTGTGTGACTACTGCTGTTATGATTCTGTTCAGTTTTATGTAATAATGTGAAGAAGTGGCGACAGAAGAAGAGTGGCAATGTTCATTATGTGAATTGGTAAAGTTTTTAAGTTGTTTTTGATGCAGTTTATTTTCTCAAAACTGTAGTTTTTCATAGTTGAAATTAAATATTTTATTTGTGTGTCTTGGATGAAAAATACCCCATGTTTTAAAGTATAAAAATTGTATTAACACTATTAAAGAAAAGGTCTTAAGTATTTATGTTACACAAATATTTCCATTGCGTCATAGAGATCGAAGAAAATGATTTAATAGACATGAGGTTTATGAGCGGGTCCCTGAACGCAACAAGTTTTAAGAGAAGCCCTGCTGCAGAGGCACAGAAACTATTTACTTGTCTGGTCACATTTCTAAGGCGGGAGTCACCCATCGTTTTCTATAGACGATCTTTGGCAGAGACACAGAGGAAAGGGAGGGGCGGAAACATTTTTAACACTCACGAGACAGCGAAGCTCCTGTATCCTCACGCGACGCGCGCGCGCTGCTGCTGACGCCCCGCAGAGCGACCAAAGTTAAACTTTGAAGAAAAGTGAGAGTTAGTTTTCTCCACGGAACAAAGTGAGCGCGCGAGAAGCGTCGGCCCGGCTCGTGTTCGTCGTCAGCTGCGCCCACAGGTAAGAAGTGAGCAGAACAAAGGCAGCGGAGGAGCGCGAGCCTCACCTGGTTGTCTTCAGTTAGCAGCTGTGGACACAGGGGACATGTCTTCAAACTGTGTCTGGACACAGGGGACATGTCTTCAAACTGTGTCTGGACACAGGGGACATGTCTTCAAACTGTGTCTGGACACGGGACATGACAAACATCTGAGGAGGAACAAGCAGGACACGTTTAGCTCAAAAAACATCACTGTCCACAATAAGTGTTGTTTTTTTAATTAGCCTAATAAAACCATAATGATCAATACTTTAATGAATAATTAACTGCTTGTTGCTGTTTACTTAGTTGTAAAAATTGCTTTAGATTGTTTTTTTAAATAAAATAATGGTGATTTCTGGTGAGTTTTAGACTTGAACAAAAGGCAAACAGTAAAATAACATGAGAACATGTTAAAAGCACGCGTGCTGCGTGTAGTTCTGCTCAGAGAACAGTTGTTCTGAGTGTTTCCAGCACAGTCAGTGATGGAGGCTGCAGAGACAACAACTAATCAGCTGCCAGATGTTTTTTGTAAAACAATGTTAAGATGTAATGGAAGTCCACAATAAGTTTTATGATGTGACAGCTGGACCCCACTGGACAAAGAGCCCATCATGGAAATACATATTTTAAATACTACTGGTTCGTTTCTTTTCTCTGATTTGAAACCATTACATCACCGGAGCGGGCTGACATGTTCCATTCAGGCCCTGAGTAATCAGATTACAGCGTCACAACACACGAGCTGTTTCTGATCGCAGACTGTGCGCTGCAGATTGTGAGCGGTGGCGATCTTATTAAATGTTTTTGTCTTGCTCCATTATCTTGCAGCTCCAGATATGAGTAACTCGACAGCACAAACATCTGCTGACACAAACGTGACAGCGAGTGAGTACACGGACTTTAACAGATTTGCTGCTAATCTGCTAACTCGAGAACCGCAAACAAAATGCTCTAAAAGCACAAACTACACGTCTGCTGAGCTCTGTTTTTATTCTCAGGCCCAGTTCCAGGGACTTTGTCACCACTTCCCACCCAGGCAGGAACCACCGTCTTTCAGGGTAACTCCACTTCTGGTTTTTGTTTCCTGTCTCTTGCTCTGTTGTCATGCATGTCAAACGTGAGCTCCCTGTCAAATACAGTAGAAACTTGTTGTCATGCAACAACAGAAACTGTTTTTTTCTGCCCTCTCAGCAGTAACAACCGCTGCCCCCTCAAGTTCAGAGTCCGCAGTGATCGCAGGTATCACTCGTCTTCTCTGAGGATGTGGAGCTAATATCATGAAGCTGTTTTTCCTTCATCGTTGTCTTTTTTGGGGTTTCAGTCGTCATAGTCCTCATCCTGCTGACCGTAGCCGTGGTGGGCTTCCTGCTGTACCGCTACCTCTGCCACAACAAAGGCGACTACAGGACAACGGGGGAGCTGGCTCCAGGAGAGGACCTCGACGAGGACGTTGGCAACCAGGCTGCAGGCGAGAAGAAGGAGTACTTCATTTGAACCTGGATGAAAAACATGTGAAGGAGGAGAAACAAAGGAGGGGGCGCGGGACTATTTCTGTTCCTGTGTTTCTGGGGGAAGGCTGCCAACGACTGCACGTCTGGCAGAGAAGAATCTGATTTAAGAGACGGTCGTAAGAATGCAAACGAAACCAAAGTCCGGCTGTAGCTGTGTTGACGGACGTGGAGCAGGTGAGGCAGCAGTTGTTAGCAGAGAGCAGGAGACAGGTGGTGCGCAGCTAAAGATCAGCAGAGCACGTTGAATTTGTCGATCACACTCACACACGTTTCCTCTCTGTCCAGGATGAATTCTGTTACTTTAATCTGACAAATTGGATTATTCTTGCGTTGCGGTGCTGTTGTGGGCTGTTACTTCTATACCGAGTTGCTTTTTTCCTCTCGTTTTTTTAAAAAGCATTTTTAGATGCAAAATGGTAAAACATTATTTTGTTGTTGTTGCTTGTGGGTTTATTTTGAGTTACTGCAGACTTCACGTAGTTTTTTTTTTTTTTTAATGGAAGGCAATAAAGCTTGTCTTTAGATGTGTCCTTAAAGTTTGACTTTATTGTTTTGACG
>JARVGQ010000116.1:5632731-5643920 GCA_031762355.1 Hypsolebias martinsi | reverse complement strand
CATGTAGGAGGAGATGTATGAAGGCAGCAGACCAAGAAGTGATTTAAAGATGAAAATGCACCAGTGGAAGAGTCTGCATGAAGCTAATGATGTCCAGTTAACCAGTGAGTACAGGGTGCAGTGGTGGGTACGGTGATGGCTGCAGACTGTTGTAGCTTCAAATTTATTGTCCAGTCATGAAAAGTTTCTGTTTTCACTCTTGGTAAGAAAGTGACATCCTGTGCTTTTGTGACTCCATTAAAAATTTTATCTGCAGTGTATCATGCTATTTACCTGGAGGAGCTCACAGCTGTTGAGCTCACAGAGAAACTCGCTCAGCTCTTCAACATCTCCCCCAGACAGATCCATCGGATCTTTAAACAGGGTCCTACAGGCATCCATGTGCTGGTCAGTGACGAGGTAAGATCAGCCACTTGTTGTGAACTGACACAAGGCTGCAGAAGGTTCATCTTTAATGTATTGCAGGCGTGGTTCCATCTTTACCCTTTACTTTCTCTCTAACAGATGATCCATAACTTCCAGGATGAAGTATGCTTCGTTTTGGACACGATGAAAGGTATTTCTACGTAGCACTTTTAAACGATTTATCTGTTAATGGTTTATTATGTCAACCTTGTGTTTTGACATCAACTCTTGCTTTTGATGTTATTTTTCTCTTCAGATGACACAAGTGATGGCTATCATATCATCCTAAAGTGAAAACCCAGCAGAAGAGTATCCAGTCCTTGTTTTCTTGTTTCCACCTGCTGCAGACTCCCCCTGTAGAGCTTCATACTCCTTGCTGGCTTAGGAACATGTGGAGACACTCGGTAACCCCCCTGTGGCAGCTAGGAGGAACATGGGACTAATGCACTGTGGCTCTCTCCACTCAACATCCCATGTTTTACTTCAGAGGAAGTGGCCGTGCTACCGTAGTGAAGTTACAGTCTCCTTTTTGTCCTGCCAATGGTCCTTCGCCCTTTCTCTGTCGCTTGTGTCTGAAATACAAGGAATTGGCACGATGGATGTTGCTGTAGTCAGTTTAGCATCTGGTGTGCCAAAGCTATGTGCTTTTCTACTGGTTTCTTGTCATGATGCAAACAAACAAAAACATAAACACGGTTTCATCGAACTCTGCGTTTGCAGTTCAGCATGACGTGTTTGTTGTGTTTATGTTAGGTTGCTTTACACGATTAAAGGCATTCTGCAAGAAACCCATCATGGCTAACACACACACACACAAAAAAAAAGAGTCCACATCTGGACATTGAAGTGATTCGCTGGAAACCAGCTGTCCCTCAAATCACTTGTGGTTCCCTTGAAACTCATTGTTGGGATAAAGAAAACACTCTTAGGAGTTTGTATAAAGAAGATCTTGGCACGTGTGATTGTTCAAGGAGCATCTTGAAAAATGACAAATGTTTGTGGTTTCAGTGATTGATCGTTGTGCTTCCCACACCTGTCAGCACATTTAGCACACCGTTTCATTTAGTTGTAACCAGTCATGTTTGTGCTCATTTTTCTCATCATCACGTTTAGCTAATTTGTTGTTTTTAAGTGTGTTTTTTTTTTTTTCATAACGAATCATGTTTGCCAGTATTTTTTTTAATAATCTCTCTAAAATCTTGCATCTCTTCATAGTTGGACATTAACACATCCAGATACCAATAACTGTCATTGATCTGTGTGAAAATTACCAGTAGTTAATGTTCAGCCTTCTGTTCATGCAAATTCCTAATATTTTAGACAACAGTTTTCGCTCCATCTCATCAGCATTATTAAAATACTTATCAATGTACTGACAGATGTTTGTTTGTTTTCTTCTAATATGGTTACAGGGTAAGTATGGACAAATATTTGTGTTTTGACACTTTGTTCCTTGTTGTGTTTTCTGACAGATTAAATGCAACTTTTATTAAAAAAATGTTAAAAGTAGCAAAGTGATTTTCAGCACTAATTGTGGATAAAAAAATAGGCACAGTTTGATCTACAGTATCTTACCAAACATAATTTATTTTTTTTATCCATCAACATATTTGAGTTTTAGATTGAAGATTCAGAGGACTTGTGCAGTTTTACATGTTTCTTATAGCTCTGCCTCAGGAGATAACTGGATCTTTAATGACATGCCTTACAGTTCAGAACTCTTTTTTATGTATTTAGGCAAGACTGACTCCCAAAGTGTTTCCAGTAAGAGCACCTTGAATGATGAATGGCTGTATAACTGCACATTAATAACTACATGTTTCATTTGCAGCATGCAGCTTCTCAGTCACAAGGTAGCACAATCTTCACAATATTTTAGTTTTTTTTATTTATTTATTTCACTATAAATGGAAGTTGACATATTTTTATAGGGGGAAAACACTGGTATTAAGGCAATAAACTAACAAAAATTGATATTTTTACCCCCCTGCTGTCAGCGTTTTGTGTGCAGTTTATAGTTTTTCAGTGTTTGAAACACTAAAACTACCACTGTATAATGGCAAATTTATAAATGTTTTGTCAGAAATCTGTGAAAGTTCAAGTCTGGAAAAGTATGGATTTTCAAAATGGAAATCGTGAGGAGCCCTGTTAAAATGTTTTTATATACCCCTGCTTTATGGTCTCTTAATGGCCTTCACACCAGCCCCATGGTTGTTAATGAGCTGTCATTTAGTTGCCATGGAAACTAACAACTGGTGGTAATGTCAGTCAGTACCAGTGACAGACTGACATTATCACCCTTGTAACAACTGTCCTTGTTATAGTTGCTTTATCTGCCCTTTTTTTATTTTTTTATTTTTTGACAAAAACACTAAAGAAACAAAGAGAACTCACTTAAAACGTCATTTCCCAGCATGCCTTAACGCTGCGCATGCGCGTGATATCACGACGAGTATATATATAAACGTAAGCAGGGAAGAATTTCTTCCTCCATTGTTACATTGTAACAAACGGGGCCGGGGCGGACCGCGGAGGAAAAGCGTCGTCTCGTTTGAAATTCAGCAACAAACGACACGAACCAGCCCGCGGCTCTTTTCTTTCTTTATCTTTATCTTTATTTTTTTAAGTAATAGCGAGAAGACAGCGACGCGAGCCCAGCCGACCGAGCCCGCCCCGGCGAGAGAGAAAAACAGGACAAAACCAACAAATGTCAGCGGATTCCTCCATTACAGTCCTCTCAAGCCTCTCATCTTAGGCGGATGATACAGTCGGCTGTGAACATTTTACTCCATGAACACCGACCATATGACGCCTGTCCTGTCTGTCGCTCGCCTGCCCTTTAAATAGAGAGGTATGCAGCGTTTAAATGAACGCCGCGGGTCTGACAGGCAGCTCCGAGTCGCGCTTTAACTCCGCCGAGCAGAACAAAAAGCTTGTGACCAGACAGCCTCACAAAACAGCAGAGAAACAGACAGTCACCAAGAATCCAGCTCGGTCTGGTCAGGAGACAAAAAGCGTGTCGCAGGTTGTGAAAAGGAAAATTGATGTGCAGCTCGTGTTGGAGAGAGGAGCGACCTCCGAGCCTGTTGGATTAAAGGTCCCTGCTCCTGCCTCAGGTAAGAAGCGTCTCTTTAACCTTTGTGTGGCTCAGAGGAGAAGATGGGAGAGCTGTCTGAATGGAGACAGGGTGAGCCAGCATTTGCCTGATGATGGTAAACCTACCCCAACACGCACAGGCCGTGACCATCATGTGCTCAAACACCTCATCCAGGATGCAGGTCCCTAACCAGTTAGCTGCAAATATACTATAAGACTAGAAGAAGTCATTTGTGTTCAACCCATCTCTGCTGGGCTGGTCTTCTCATCATGGGATTACATCTGGTCCACATGAACATCTGTGCAGAAATATTTAGCATCAGGGCTATTATCAAAGAGATGACTTTCATTTTAAGCTTTCATTTAAGTAATACTGCTCTTCATTGTAAGCTATAACCAAAAACATGGTGACACATCTATATTTTTTATTGTCCACTTGCTTCTTTTTTCTAAACTACATTTTAAGGGTAAAGCTGTTTAAAAACTGTTTTATGTTATTCCAGTTTATTCCTTCCTTATAGATGATATAAGTTTAATAATACATGCTCATGTGGGACTGCTTTGTGTTAAGAATGAAGGTAAGTGTGTACAGCAAGTCACCATTTGAAGTACTTCATGTGGTTCTGTGTATTTAAGTTTAATGTGTGGGTCAGTATTTGACGTGTCGGCGTGAACTCACCAGGAGCAGTTCATCTCTTCAAGGCTGTTTGCAGAAACCATGCTTGCTCAGTTGCCATGGTTACGTTTTTAGACTTGATCATTTCAAAAGTGCATCTCAGATGCTCAGGTTGGAGGATGTGTGTGTGTGTGTGTGTGTGTTGTGGGGGTGCAGACAGAGAAAATGATGGAGGTGGAATACAGATGAAAGGAGGCAGGACTACACAGATGTCACCATATCTTTTTTAGTTTCTATGGTGATGGAGGACTGACCTAACAGGAGCACTCGATTTGAATGACCTGTTGTCAGAAGAACATTTAGCCTCTAAGGTAGTGAAGAAACTGTACCACAAACTTTACAGTTCTCCTTCCTCTCATTAAAGCACAGAGAGTGTTTTCAGACCTGTGCTGCTGCATGTTCTCAGACTTCAGGTTTCCATGGAGGCAAGTTCGTCCTTAAGCCTCAAACGAAGATATGAAGAGGTGGACGGCGGCTCTCTGTTCTCCACGCCCAAGGACTCTGACGATGACATCTCCAGCAGCGACAGCGCTGACAGCTGCGACAGCCTCAACCCTCCGTCGAACACCACATTTACACGTAAGTCGGACCTGAGGAGACTCGAGGAAATGCAACACGCCCAGTCCATCACATTAGTCACATCATTGAATTACTCTTGTGTAACTCTGAATCCCTCCACCAGCCACCTCCATCCTCAGACAGAAGAAGCCGGCGCTGGGGGGGAAGCGGGTGCGTTTCGACGTGGTAACGGTGTATTACTTCCCCCGGAGGCAGGGCTTCACCAGTGTGCCCAGTCAGGGGGGCAGCTCGCTGGGCATGGCCCGCCACCACTCCTCCATCAGACACTACACGCTGGGCGAGTTCGCATGCGAGCAGGAGAGCAGCCACCGGCACACCTTACACCAGCACCTGCGCCAGGAGAAGCTCAACACCCGCAGGATGAAGGTCAGCTGGATCTGAGGCCGTCACGCCGTTAAATCACTTCTTTGCAAACATTAAAAATACTGACGAACCAACAGAGGGTCCTCCACCTAAAAATACTGACGAACCAACAGAGGGTCCTACACCTAAAAATACTGACGACCCAACAGAGGGTCCTTCACCTAAAACTGCTGACAAACCAACAGAGGGTCCTCCACCTAAAAATACTGACAAACCTACAGAGGGTACTCCACCTAAAAATACTGACAAACCAACAGAGGGTCCTCCACCTAAAAATACTGACGAACCAACCAGAGGGTCCTCCACCTAAAAATACTGACAAACCTACAGAGGGTACTCCACCTAAAAATACTGACGAACCAACAGAGGGTCCTCCACCTAAAAATACTGACGAACCAACCAGAGGGTCCTCCACCTAAAAATACTGACGAACCAACCAGAGGGTCCTCCACCTAAAAATACTGACGAACCAACAGAGGGTCCTCCACCTAAAAATACTGACAAACCAACAGAGGGTCCTACACCTAAAACTACTGACGAACCAACAGAGGGTCCTCCACCTAAAAATACTGACAAACCAACAGAGGGTCCTCCACCTTCACTTACTTCAAATCTACTTCAGTGTTCAGATGCAGCTCCTAAAAAGCAGATTGTTTTTACACTTTTAGTAAAAACTAAACCTTTCTTGAAGTGCTCTCTTTGAAGACTTTACACAAATTGTTTTAGTTCTGTGACTTTTTGACCTAAAAATCTCCCTGTGGACCTTTTTCGTCCCAAAACCTGTGATCTGTTTAAAGATCTGCTAGCTCGTTGTTTTAAAAAATGTCACCCGAAGAAAGAAAATAGTCTTTCAGATAACATGACAAGAAATAAATCCATCAGATTATTACGTAATTTTTTTGCCATTACCAATTAGGTACTGCCAGTCTGGTTTCTATGGGACCCCCTGTAGAGGACCACCAAGCACACTGGGCCCAGCTTACCTGAAATATACAAAGCTGTCTGCGTCTGAGGCAGCATCACTTTCACAAGGTTAACAATGGATGCTTTAAATTATAAGTGACTCTTATTAAACATAATGTAATAAACTTTATTTTATTTTGCAGGTACAGTGAGTTTAAAACTAAAAGTCTGACTTAAATGATGAAGTCCATCATAAAGCTCTAAAAGATACAAAGATACAGACACAACAAATTTCAAACTAAGGAGGAATAAATTGTCGTGTTTCACTTGTTCATTTTGTTTACATCAAAATATTTGTATTTGTTACAGTAGTCCCTCGTTTATTGCGGAGGTTATGTTCTGGACCCCCCTGCAAGTGAAAATTTGTGAAGTAGCAAAGTTATATTTTAGTATTTCTATATATTAAGGCTTTAGAAACTCTTCCCACATATTTGCAATGTTCTGAACTCTTAAACCTGTCTCATTTTAACAACATATTTATATGTAACTATTAAAATTTTCTCACCAGCTCTGCAGAACAGCAGCAGCTTGGTTCTGCTCTGACTTGGTTCTGTTTCGGCGGACCTACCCTGCTGGTTCTGGTCACCTCTCTGGCTCGGGGTAGTGGCGGTGGGCTTCAGAGAGAAGCTGGACCAACAGTGGCACGTCCCTGCTCGGAGGTCCTCGTGGACCAGCTACCAGCTCTCGGATTTGATGATTGGTCAGGAGGTCCAGTTCTGCTCAGGTTCTGTGCAGCCCTTGAGTGCTGAAGCGCTTTTTTTGTGCAGTGGGTGTGGGGGTGGGGGGACATTCGGGTGGCCGGCGTGAGACGGGTGGTCTGATGAAAAAGGTCTTGGTGGGCTCCAGAGAGAAGCTGCACCTACTGCTGCGTGTCCCTCTCTCTGAAGTCCTTGCGGGCCAGCTTCCAGCTCTTGGGTTTGCCGATGGGTCTGGGGTCTGGTTCTGGTCCATTTCCCTGTGGCTCTCTGAATCCGCTGGGTGCCGAAGTCGCTGTAAAAGACCGAACTTTCCCTCTAGTAGTTCAGCTGAAGGAAATGGGGTTTCTGGGCAGAGCACTGTTGGAGTCTGGGAAATGTAGTCATTATGAGCAGGGATACAGTGTAGGCTTATTGAGAGAAAACTACAAAATAGCGGCACCTGCCAGAAGTATTTAATTTTTTCATGAACTTCTTACCGTACAGTTTCCAGTACTGTCTCAGTCACGTGAGAAATATTAAAGTTGACAATCATATGTCGTGTACAATTTTATTTTGTCGTTTCCTTGTGTGCAATCTTATTTTGAAAAACCACAAAAGAGCGAATCGGCGAAAGTCGAACCGTGAAGTAGCAACGGACTACTGTACAGCAGGGCGCCAATAAGATGTTAGAGGCTTGTTGTTGTTGGAGACAAATGAATCAGTTTTTGTACTGCTTGAATCACGTGCAGTCACTGCATGAACGCAGAATGTTTAGTGTTGGTCCATCAGAGGCTCTTCATTTGTGAAGTTTAGATAAAAATCATTCCTGCTTCCAGTTCATGTCAAAAATGATTGACCAGGTAAAGCTTTTCTCCTCTTTTTGTCACCATTCCTTCTCACAACACTTCATATCATCATGTATACAACAATATATACAAGTACTAGGTTGTGTTGTCACATTTTTCAGTTTTAAAGTTCTTCACATCTTCTGAGGGCAGATGGGTGAGGCAGGACCTGTGCCCTCCTCTTCCTTCAGACATTCCTTTGATTGGCCTGCAGAAGATCATTTACATTTACTTGATGAAAGTTTCATGTATGTTCCTCTAAAATCTCAGTGCATCACAGAAGTGGAAACGAGCTGACACCATCATGAAGCCTGGCTCTGGTCTTGATGCAGACGTCGTGTTGAACCTCCTGGTCTGGAATGTTAATTTATTTCACCTTGATGCAGTCTCCACAACAACACACTGGCACTCTTATTCACGTCAGCTTCTACAAGTTCACCTAATGATTTCATGACATTACAAATGTGCCATTATATCCAGTCTCTTGCTGAGATTTATTTTATCTTTTGGGGATTTTCAGCAGAAAATCTCAAGCGCCTGTGCTCATCCTCGCTCTCACAGGCTGCATCATTTACTCGGTGCCCAAATTCTCAGCAGCCCGTTTGTCTCTGTTTAAGTGGAAAACATCACTTTGCATCTTTGTTTCTCCATCTCCATTTTCCCTCCTGCTCTGATGAGGAAACATGACATGGAGACAGCTGAGTTCAGCTGTGTTACCTGCTGATGCTGTGCGTGATGTTCTCGGCTCAGTTGTTGCCAGGCTACAAACACGACACCTCCGTGCGTTCATGGTAATCTGCAGACCTCCATCACAGCGCACCTCTCTGTCACGCTTCCACTTTTATCGGCTTTATTCTTCAATCATATCGAAAACATTATTTCTGTTTAAAGAGTATTGAAGGATTATTCATCTCAGTCAGACGTTTGGGATAACATCCAATAATATCTTTATTGTTTCAACATGTTAGTGTCATCAAAGTTTTCTCTAGAATCTGATGCAGGTGCAAAATGCAGGAAATAAAACAGGATGAAGGAAACGTGAAGTATCTTGGCTTCATAGTGTCTACAAAACCTATTAGACTTTAGACTTTATTAAATAATTCTTGTATGATTATTTACCAATCCCTCTTTTTACATTTGATAAATTGTGCTTATTAAACTGTTGGCTTCAAGTTTAAATGTAAAACAACTTAAAATTTCATTTGTCAGATTTTTCTTGTATTAGAGTAAATTTTCATTCAGCTAACAATATACAATTTGTGTCTAAATATGAAAACCATCTGCAAACGAAGCTGTTTCTGGGGTCATGTGACCTCCCTGCTGCTGACCCTGGGATCTTTTAGATCTTGACATTTAACCAGGAACTCGGCTCATAGTTTCATGTTGTCATCAACAGCTGACGAGGAACGGCACGGTGGACTGCGCTCAGGCTGACCTGCTGACTCTGGACGACGTCTCAGACGAGGACCTGGACGTGGACGCTGTGGAGGTGGACGACTGTTTCTTCCTCCAGCCGCTGCCCACGAAACGCCGCCGGGCCCTGCTGCGAGCCTCGGGCATCGCCCGCATAGATGCACGTGAGAAAGCCGAGCTCAGAGCCATCCGCCTCTCCCGGGAGGAATGTGGCTGCGATTGTCGCTTGTACTGTGACCCTCGCCACTGTGGCTGCAGCCAGGCTGGAATTAAGTGCCAGGTAAGACCTGCTCACTGGGTGCACGCTGCGCTGAGGAACACATGCAGTTCTTAGTTGTTTTTACAAACTGTCACGTAGGAGAGCTTTTCATTAGTCCTAGTGAGGACAGGTTTATAGATTGGAGCAGAGGGGACAGATGTTTATCCTGACGGTGCTGCTTTGATATCTGTGATTCTTGAATATAGCAGATTTGTTGATAAGGTCTCCAACACGCACGTTCCTGCTGCTACAGGTCAAAATATATTAAAGATTACCGCTAGTCTGAACTTCGTTAAATGTTTTAGACAACAGCTCAGTTTTGTGATGAGAACAAACACTAACAAATTTAAATGAGTCCATTTTAACTTCTCAGAGGACGAGAATAGTCCATTAACTGTATTAATCACCATAATTACATTTCTGTAATACTTGAACTGCACCATGATGGCCCAACTGAGCTGGAGTCGATTTGTACGATGGACATTTTGTACCTGTGCAAACTGTTGACAGATGTTAATACTTAAATTAAAAATGGGTACAATATCTTTAGCTCTTTATACATTTCCTATACATAGCTGGTATGTAGTGAAATGAACACATACGGTCTTGTCTGAATTTTAGTTTATCAATATAGACAGTGTACAAAGGACATTCATCTCCCAGGAAAAACTACATGGACCAAAGTGCGTGGCCACACGTGTTACCTGTTGAATTCAGGTGTTTCTGTCCAGGTTTGGCTGGAGCACTGATCTCTAATGCTTCAGCACTTCAAGACATTTTGGACAAAGTACTGCGTACAACTTTGTGGACGACCATTTTTACCACAACATAACCCATTGAATGATGGAAAATGATGAAACCACGGTTTGATGAGTTTGGTGTGGAAGAACTTGACTGACCCGCTCAGAGTCCTGACCTCAACCCACTGAGCACCTTTGGGATGAACAAGGACAGAGAACGCACGTCAGACCTTCTGTCATCACTGCCTGACCTCAGAAGTGCTTTACAGAATGAATGGGCACAAACTATTTTTTTTATATTATGGAAAAACAAAACTATTTTTACAAAAAAGTGTAACAGTTTTACACAGTTTTTAGTACAGAGACTCTGAAAAGAAAGGTTGAGAACTTTAGTTCATTTGTTTCGGCACAAATTTGAACAAGATATATGTCTGGACTCTGGGCTGCTACATTATCATTCTTATAAAAACAGATTTTACTTGTTACCTTTCACTGCAGCTCAGTTTCTGATTATTATTTATGTGCTGTTGCAAAAAAAATAAAATAAAGGAAAACATGCCAAAAATATTATTTTTACTACATGCAGAGACTTTGAGTTTTTTTTTTTGTCACATGAAAGTACCGTAAATACAACAATAAGGTGGTAATGGTCTTTGTTTTATGGCTTGCTGATTTATACTTTGCCTTAGCTACTTTGTCACCTTGTTAAGTTAGTATTATTTTAAAAACCTGACCTAATAATCTGAGTTAAGTACCGTATTTTCTGGCATATAAGTCACATCAGTCAAAAAAAGCATCACGAAGAGGGAAAGAAAAAAAAAAGTCGCTTCGGCGTTTAAGTCACGTTTATTATGCGCCACCTCGGAAATGTGGGCCGGTGTCGTAAAAATCGATTGGCAGCCACAGGAGGACTTGTTGTTGTATTTCCTCGAAATTTAACAAGATTAACATTTAAAAACAATTATTTGTTTACTCAACATTATAGCAAAAGTGTGTCTCAGTTTAACTTTTTCCTTAATAAATGCACTTTAATGGTCAATGATTGGCGGTGGGGGTAACGGTACAGGAACAACATACAGGTAACCCCCGGTTTCCGGCGTAGTTCCGTTACACCGGCCCGGCTGGATACTGAAAAAGCCGGTTACCGGGACCGGCTCCCGGTGCGGCCGAAAA
>JARVGQ010000116.1:5407528-5419908 GCA_031762355.1 Hypsolebias martinsi | reverse complement strand
AACAGAGGTGGAGGCCTCCGGGTTCAACTGTCCCCCTCTTACAATGCTGTTATTGCTAGTATCACTCAGCCCCTTGTCAGGGTGCTACCGATCCATTGTTAGGCTGATGGTCCTCCTTGATCATGTGAGCATCTGGTTTTTGGCTGTCAGCAGCAAACTGGTTGATCCACTGTGAGAGGGTGCTATTTTTAAGACTGAGCTGAATACAGCATCTCAGGCTGAGGAAGTAGATGAAAGATGAAACGTTTCTACATTTTTTTTTTATTTGTTTTTTGAATGTCCAGAGGACCAGATTTAACTTTTTTGATTTTTCTACATGGATTATTGAGCATGCATCAGGATACTGGTTGTTTGCCTTCAAGAACAATGTCAGATTATTTACACATCATTCCACAAATGAAGACATGTTTCATGATACAAAAGAAGCAGCTGGACGTGATTTAACTTGTGCCTGCCACAGCCCCACTCTAACTGTCTGATGTTTACATTATCTAAAGGCTGTTTTAACTCTCTGTGAAATAGTATCTGTTTTAAAATACCATATATATATATATATATATATATATATAGGTTTAGAAGGAAGAAGCTTTTGTATAAGTAGTCAAGTTTTTATGAACAGTAGTATTTATACACACGAGGTCTTGTTCAGGGTTTCATAGAGCTGGTAACAATCTCTACGGTCAAGAGGAGGGCACGCTCTGAACCGGTCAGTCATCTACAACAGGTCTAACACAGAAACACACATAGCTGTAGCATAAAACAAACCTTTTCTCATGTTCTCTGACCTAAAGTCACCTTTCTAGACAGATCTGTCTAAACTGTCATCCTGCCGTTAGAACAAGTACACTCCAAGGTTATGCTCCCAAGCTTTTACGGTAATTACTATGGATGGAAGAAGTGTAAACATCTTTTTCTGTAGATCATGAAAACATAATGTATGCTGGAATGAAATGTGCTCATTTAATTGTGAAATATTTTGAAATGTGTAAAATGAATAGTTATGATTTTTGTGCGTGCATTTATCTAATAGGAAAATATTTTTTTTGACATATGTTCTAGTTTTCTTTACAGGAGAGTGAGCAAAAAAAAAAAAGATAGCCAATCTGTAAGGGTTAGGGGAGTGGTGGCCCGAGGTTAGAGAAGGTGGGCCTGTGATTGAAAGGTCTCAGGTTCAATTCCACGAAGTGACAACATTAAAATGTGTGTGGGAAAGATAAAGCAACCAAATCTGTCCCCACCCTCATTTGACCCACTTTGGGCCCTTGGCCAAGGCCCTCAACCCCCACCTTCTGCTCCCCTGGGTGTCCTGGGTGGCAGCTCTCTACTCCACACAGAGGGCTGTGAAAGCTCGGTCATCTGTGGTTGCATCAGGAAGGACATCCTGTGTAAAAGCAATTGCCAAGTCTCTGTGTGAGTTAGATGGCTGTGGCAACCCCTGAAGAAGGAACAGCCAATATAGAAGAAAAAGATCTGTAAAGACCCTAAGTTGGATTAACGTTCATGGGGGTGTCAAACCTTTTCATCCACCTTGTCTGACAATAAATTAACATGAAGAACATTTACCGGTACATGCGACTGCAGCTCAGATCTTCTTCAGTCATCTGTTCTTCTTGAATAATGTTCCCAGTTCACATTTATCCTGAATTCTTGTATACGCAAATGAAATGTGTTTACTTAGAAAATGTTTTTGTAAAGGGAAGAAGAAAAAAAAAAGACAAAAGAGAATATTAACAAAATGAAGAATTATTCAGTTCTGTTTATTTATATAGTGCCAAGTTCCAACAAAAGTTGTCTCAGGGCACTGAACAAAAAAAAAGTTTACGTACATAAAAAAGCCAGTTACAAAAAGTTATGTAAGGATTGCCTTGATTCTTCACGTCGTCGCAGCATCCCGTTCTGAGCAAGGACAAAGGCAACAGAGGAAAGAAAAAAAAAACATTTTAACAGGAAGAAACCTCCAGCTGAACCAGGCTCAGGACGAGGGTCTTCTGCTTCAACCAGTTGGGTTTGAGAGGACAGGAACGAGAGGCAAATGAACACAGAATGGTAGGTCCAGATGTACGTTCTATTGGCAGAAAGGCAAAAAAAAAAATGTTAAGGATAGAAATAATTACAAAGACAAATAATTGGAGTAGAGCAAGTAAAGACAGCAGCAGAGAGAGGAAATGTGGTCAGTTTGTTCTCCTGTGGTCTAAGCCTATAACAGCATAACTAAGGGATAGCTCAAGAAACCCAAGCTAACCCTAACTATAGGATTTTCCAAAATAGTAAAATTTTAAACCCAGTCTTAAAACTGAACAATGTGTCAGCCTCACGGACAGAAACTGCAAGAAGGTTCCACAAGAGAGCAGCCTGATAACAGAAATTTCTGCTTCCCATTCTTCTTTTGGTAATTTGCATTTTTTTATTTTATTTATACAGGTAGTCTCATTGAGTCACAAGAACTCATTTTCAAGAGAGACCTGTTTTGGGGAGCAGATGGTGGGGGTTAAGGGCTTTACTCAGGGGCCCAAAGTGTGGCAAATGAGGGCGGAGGCAGGTGTGGGTGCTTCACCTTTTCCATCCACATTTTGATGTTGACGGTACTGGGAGTTGAACCTGTGACTTTCTGATCACAGGCATTTCTTCTTTAACCTTTGTGCCACCACGCCCCATAAGTAAGCCTGAAATCTGAAAGCAAAGTGATTTGTTAGGAAAATATGCAATAATAACATCTGAATATAAGATGGAGCTAGATTTTTGAGAGCTTTGTGTGTTAGAAGTAATATTTTGAATTACATTCTGAATTTTACAGGGAGCCAATGGAAAAAAGCTAAAACTGGATCGATATGCTTTCTCCTACCAACTCTCATTAAAATTGGCAGCAGCATTTTGGATCAAATGAAGAGTTATTAAAGAAGTATTTGGACACCCAGATAATAAACAATTGCAACAGTTCCACTTAGACATGATAAATGCATGGGCCAGTTTTTCTGTACCATTTTTAGACAAGATTTTTCTAATTTTAGAGATATTATGCAGGTGGAAGAAGGCAGTTCTAGTAATGTTTTTAATGTGGGGGATAAAATAACATGTCCTGATCAAAAATAGCACCAAGATTTTTAATATTAGAGCTGGAGGCCAGATTAATGACATCCAAAGAAAGTGAAAGACTGCAAAATTTACTCTTAATATATTCAGGTGCAAAACAACCTCTGTTTTGTCTGAGTTTAAAAGCAGAAAATTAAGATTCATCCAGGTTTTTATGTCTTTAAAACATGCCTCTAAGTAACTGATTGGATAAATTGAGTTTCATGGACAAATATAACTGTGTATCATCATCATAACAAATGAACTTCATCCCATGCTGTTTAATAACTTTACGTAATGGAAACATACATAAAAACATTTGGTCCAAGCACGGAAACCTGAGGAACTCCATGAGCAACTTTGGTATATGAAGAAGATTCATTAGTTACTAAACACAGCACCTCAGACTGAAAAAGTTTTTCAGAGGAAAGACGAAATGTTTCTACATTTTTTTTTTCATTTGTTTTGTTTTGTTTTTTGAATGTCTAGAGGACCCGACTTAACTTTTTTTAGATTTTTCTACTTGAATTATTGAGCATGCATCAGGATATTCATTATTTACATTTACAACCTGGAATCTATCAAACAAATATGATTTAAACTATTTCAGGGCCGTTCCTGTAATCCCAATATCATATGCAAGCCTCTGTAGTAGAATATTGTGATCAACTGTAACAAATAACAGGAATAGTGTAGACGCAAGTTCATTGTCAGAGGCCATGAGAATATTTGTAATTTTCACCAGTGTTGTTTTTATGTTGTCATGAGCTCTAAACCCTGACTGAAACTCCTCAGATAATTTATTTTCAGATGTTCACACAACTGACTTGCAACTATTTTCTCTAGATTTAAATAAATAAATAAAAGTTAGATTAGATATAGGTCTATAATTGGCCAGAATTCCTGAATCAAGATCAGGTTTCTTAAGTGAAGGTTTAATAACAGCAACCTTAAATCATTGTGGTAAGTAACCATTTATTAGAGCCAAATTAAGCAGATTGAAAATGGGGCTATTAATTACAGAAACTACATCTTTAAAAGGCCTGGTTGGGATGGGATCTAGCAGACATGGATTCGTTTGGATAAAACTATTATTTTTGACAATTCGGGGAGCTGAATGGGACAAAAACAGTCCAAACACAAACCAGGTTCTAGTGACTTTTCTAAAGCTGCCTAATCTGATAGAGAATCAGAGGCAATAGTAGGAAAGATGGTTTGAATTTTCTCCCAATTTGAAAGATTTTATTTATAAAGAATCTCATGAAGTCATTACTGCTTATAGTTGTAGGGATACATGGCTCAACAGAGATGGGACTTTTCATTAGTCTATAGTACTGACCAGAAACCTGGGCTTATTTTAATTCTCATCTTTTAAAGATGAATAATATACAGTTCAAGCTTTATGAAGAGCTCTATTATATGACAGCAGGCTATCTCTCCAAGTAAAAATAAATAAATAAATAAATAAATAAATGCTGTAATTTCAATCATCCAGGTAGATAACAACAACAAAAAAGTTTAAATCATGGAGGAGGTTGGCATCACAAGAGGTTGGCTTGAAACACAGTAATGAAGGCTGCTGATGGGACAGATCTGGTTAGCAGGCTGCGGACTGATGGAAGAGACGAAACGTTTATCCCTCAAAGAAACTGGTCCAGATTACATGATTTAACCTTTTTTTATTGCTCTCCAAGTTAAATAAAAATATTCTACATATGTTAGTGGAGCACCATTTTATTTTCATGTTTCTAGAAGCCTGTTCTAAAATTTACTTAACTTAAAATTTAGTATGATTATTTTCTACTTTTATGAAATAGGCCAACTAACAAAGTGCACATTGTTAAGTTCAAGCATATCAGCTGAAGTGCTTCAGGCCTGCCTCAACTTCAACACATATCCCTCTTGAGTGACCTTCTGGAAAAGCTGTTTGTATCAATGGGTCCTCCGATGACTCCAGGGTTCACGCCACTATAGCACAGGCCTGATCAGGTATATCTCATCTGCATGGCCAGGAAAGGCAAACCCCAGTCCAGCTGTACTACAATAAAGCTTCTGAAACTCTAACCTCATGATGACAACACAATGTTAGACCTGGATCCAAAGCTTTAAAATGATGCAAGTTGATAAAATATTATTCACGTCTAATGTCATGCTCCCTAACAAGCTTGCAGAATTGTTCACTTCCTCCTGATCTAAATTCTAAAGTAAACAATTCGAGATAGTCTAAATTGTATTTAATTCTTTACAGATGTTACCAGAAAAGCATAGGTTTTAAGCACACATTATCCCATAGCTAAGGTCGCATGGCAGTGCAGTGGTTTCGCCTTTTAGCTAGAAGGTCTCAGGGTTGCCTCCTGGGCTGGAGCCTTTTTGGGTGGAATTTGCATGCTCTCCCCATGCACACACGGGTCTTCTGCTGATTCTCTGGTTTCCTCTCACAGATAAAAACATGCATATTAGGTTGACTGATAATTCTAAATTGTCACTGAATGGTTGTCTCATTTGTCTCTGTGATGAACTGGAGACCTGTCCAAGGTGTCCCCCACCTCTCACACGGAGACTGCTGGATATGAGCACCAGTGACCCGCATGACCCAAAAAAGGAGGCGTAAAGAATTGCATATACATACATACATAATGATTAAACATAAATTTGGTATCTTCTCCAAAGTCAATCAAATAATTCAGTAGTTCTTTCAATGAACAGATCTGGTTTCAGCTGTTGAGATCTGATAATTGACAAAAGGTGAATAAATTAAGTAATATAATCATTATGTCCATATAATGTAGAACCAACCTGTTATTGATCAGAAAATCCTATCTGGCACTCCTTTTAATGAGGGCTTACACATGCAGTCAGGGAGTAGAAAATTGACACATTTTTTTCAGCTTCATCCTTCTGCTACAAGACACTGAGCTACACACACACACACACACACATACACACGCACGCACGCACACACACACACACACACAGATGTACAAATGAGGTAATAAGATTCCCCACTTAACCTAACATGCATGTTTTAAGGCTGTAGAAGGAAACCTGAAATGCCCACCATGCACTGATAAGCACATTTAAAGTCACAAATGTCCAAACTGAGATTCCAGACTGAGTTTCTTGCTCTGAGCAGAGTGTGAATCATCTGCAGCACCCAGCAGCCAAATTTGTAATCAGAAAAAACTGTACTTTTATTAAGACATTTATTACAGTCGACTGTTCCTTAATAAGCAATAGAAAAGCAAGATCTCCCTCCACTATTGAAATACACAGTCATATGAGCTGTAACTGATGATAGAGTATTCAGACTGTGAAGGTTATGACCCATTCTATTAAATAAAAAATGTTTTAAAATGTTGTATTTTCAAAGAAATGTTTTGCAATTTTTTTAAAAAGAGCTGTACAATTGAATTTAATTACAAACTTGACATGTTCAAGGTCTCCTAAAGTTAGTTCAGCTGAGGGTTAATGCAGTACAGAAGTCAGCACAAGATGAATAATTGGTAAAGGGTTGAGGAAGTGCAAAGCTGAATGGCTCGACATTCTCTGACAAGATAAAGACAGACTCACGACGAATGTGCACTATCTTGGTTCTTTAATTTAGCTTCAGATGGACCAGCAAACCTGTCAGTGTAGATGCAATTAAAGGTTATGACAACCAAGGCCACACAGCTGGGGGTGGGTGGGGGTTGCCTCCCTCAGTCCACAATTCTTTTCAAAGGCATCCCTTTACCCTTCACTTTTGCCCTCTGTTTTCTTTCCCTTTTGATTCTAGTCTGGTCTGATATACAGTATATCCAAAAAGCAGCTCACAATCATTCAGTTTGGTCAGTCGTATAAGTGTTTAACTCAGAGATCTATAGTTCATACATCAGCCTATCCTTTAATTATTGTGTTATCGTTAACAGTAAATCTCCTCATTCAGTGTTTTTTTAACTATTTAGGTTTGCACTCAGTTTTCTGTCTGGTGCAGGTTTGATGCCAGCTTTTGAATGAACATTTTATTGAGTCAAATGGTAGAAATGGTCAATGACAGAGAATTAATTTCCTCTTAGTGGCCACAAATACATTCTCTCCAACAGTCTCGCTCAATCATCAGTTACAGTACACGTATTGTGCACTAACCTTTATAAGCTGTGCATCTCCTGTGTGCAAAATAAAACAGAGCTTACAAAATGTTCCATATTTTCCATTGATAGTTGGCACACCAGTCGCAACATTTTTACAATACTTCTCTCCTCAACTATGTCCCTCTACCTTCCTGTGATTAAAAATATATGTACAAATTTTGTATTGTTAAAGAAAAATAAAAATGTAAATTGAATTCAGCAAAGGGATGGACCCTGGAGAGTGGAGGGAGCAAATTTTGTCAACTTTGAAGTGCAATGGAGGAGCAAGGGGGTAGCCAACAGTGGCCTTGGCCACCACAGATTATTTGTCAGCCACCCCAGTCATTTGAGGAAACTATATTTTAAGCAATATAAAAATAGAACGCAAAGTTTCCTCAAATGATTAGTGGCTGGTTTACATATATATAAGGTGGTGGCCATGATGAATTTTGACCTGGCAACCAATTTCTGATAGTGACCTTTCTTACATGATGGAGCCACACATCAAACTGGAAGTTGGCATGTTTTTAATTTTTCAAGTTATCAAACTCATTGTGTTTACATATATTGTATACATAAACGGTGGCAGCCATCTTGGATATTGACGTTTTTATAATTTACTTTTTTTATTTAAACCTTAATTTTACCAGGAAAGAAATCCATTGAGAATATTAATCCTTTTTTGACAAGGACATGCAGGAGGTGGTACACCTGGAGAGCTGGTGCAAAGAAAATAACCTTCACATCAATGTGAAGAAGACAAAGGAGATGATTGTGGACTTTAGAAGAAACAAACACTCCTATACCCCCACCTGAAAATAGGAGGATCTGCAGTGGAAGTGGTCTCCAGCTACAAGTTCTTTGGTGTACACCTGAGCGATAACCTCAGCTGGGGCAACAACACTTCCAGCCTGGTCAAGAAAGCTCATCAGAGACTAGAAAGTTCATGCTCAATAATCAAGGTGTCAAATCTGATAATTCTCAATCAGGTCGTCTGGAACTTCTCTGACTGATGAAGCCCTCTGGAGTGAGGGTGAAACGTTTCTACTAAAAAGAAACTGTCCTGATGACCTGATTGAGAGTTATCAGATGTCTGTCACGTCTTTACCAAACAGCAGGCTGGGACCATTAACCACACAAACATCAGAGTGCACCCTCCTTACGCTGCTTAATGTATCAGAGTCATTAAGCAGTTGCACATTAGCATTAAGGGCTCCGTACAGTTCACAAGTAATGTTTGTGAGCTTCAAATCCAGGTTAGTTTTCTCTCCCTGTCCAAAATCTCTTGGGTGTTTGTGTTTGTCCCTGATGCAGCATCACACCTGTCTGCAGCCCAGAGGAGAACTCTGCAGCTTTTTAATCTCAGTAAATAGACGCCCTGCAGCTGTCAACACGCATGAGCTTTCCCACTTTTGTTTATCTCTTTGTGTTATCTGGGGAAAATAAACCCAAGCGTGTTTCATTAAAAATAAATCACATTAAATCTGAGATAAGCATCACAACAATAACATAGTTATCTCAACAAAACCACATAAAAATAATAGCAGCTACAGCTGTTTACAGCTTCTGTGAATTTGAATTAAATACAATATAATCTAGATAATTTTACACTCTTTTGTTTTCTTTCTCTTTTATATTTTATTGGCATTTAGAAATAATTAAGAATTATCCTTAAGAATTCCAGTAGCAGCCTCATGTGTCATTACAGTTTTGACCATTTACTGAAACTTTCCATCTTAAGTGAAATTCAAGGAACCATGTTCACTGAAACATCTGTGGGACGGCACCACATCCAGACCTGGTTCTGGTTTGGCTTTAGTAAACAACAACAAGCTCCAGCTGCTGTTGGAGGTAAAGCAATGTGCTACTCTAAAGCACCATATGACCATGTCATTTATTTTTTCACAGTAAGTTATTTAAAATCCTTTTAAATATCTCAGAAGTCCAGATTTTAGATATAAAACCTATTAATGTATTTGTTGTAATGATAGGTCCTGACCACATGATGGCACTGTGATCTAATCAGTAAACCCACATTTGTTTTCAGCTCTGAACAGAACTAGAAACTGAAGAATCCCCTGAAGAAACACACGAAAGACAAAGTTGTGAAGGCTGGAGCAGAGGCGATTAAAACAAAGTATGAATTCAAAAGAGCTGATGTTTTGCGATCTTGCTGCCTGTGATCCATAAATATTGAGCCAAAGAAAAGTGATGCTTGAGCTGGGACTGCAGCACCTCTTACTCTGCAGATGAATGAGGATGCAAATAGAAGGGGGGCTGGGGGACGTAAAGCCTTTAGTGGGGCTAAGCACACCCCAGAGGCCGGGTGCAATGTTCTGCCTCAGCAAATCAAGGACGCAGCCTCACAGTCTGAGCATCCCCTTGGCACACATTACATCCAGTCAATCTACATTTTCATCCAGACAAACTCTTGACTCCATATGCTAAGTTGAGCCAATGACAAGAGACAGATGTGTCCTCCTCTGAGAATCCAGTTTGATAAGCCGCTGCTCCACAAACTATTAAATACCCAAACCACCGGGATGAAAAAGGCACTCTGTTTTACATGAGAATGGATGTGCCTGGAAAACGTACCCTCACACGCCGGCTTCGTCTGGGCTGTAAATGTCAATTTCATGTCAGATTCTTTCTCTATTCATCCATGTGATTGCTTCATCCCTTTGCATGAGAATAGACTGTTGGTCTATTCTTCAAATTTCAGTAAATGAAAGACATCTTCGAGGTTGGGCTCAGAGACGATTACATGGCCAAGCTCAGTTTTATAGTATTTTGAAACCGTGCAATAGACTATACATTTAGTTGCGCAAATGTTTCTGACATTTTTATGTTTTTATACCCTGAAATGATCACAAAGAGCCTTTTTTTGGGTCATTTCTTAGAGCATTGCACAGTCTGACCTTGGGGTGAATTTGCTGTCCTAAATGTTTTCCACTTGTATCAGAATCAGAATCAAAATAACCTTTATTATCATTGTACGAGATACAGCGAGAATATGTCCATACAGTTGTCCGAAAGATGGGCATAGTACACGTAGCTGCTGCTCTTTGAGAGTGAGATTTGTCCATGAGCACTTTCAGATAGGCTACAGTTCTGATGATGTTGATCAGCTGGCAGTTCTGATAAGCCTGCACAGAAGTTTGGGGGGTTTCGCAATAGACAAAGCTTTTTCCCTAGTTTCCCCTCGTTCCTCATGTCCCTCGTATCCGAGGCCAAATGGGGAAGTCAGATTCAGATAAGCCACAATTGTTGAATTTCTACAGGCAGACTGTTTTTCGTGTCAGCCTTGAGTCCTGCTGGAACTTCCTCGGTCCAAAATGTCTAGACTCATGGGTATTTCTCTCCACTGATCCGCATTATGAGCCTCCCCAAGATCGATATCATATGCTGTTGAGTTCTAAAGTCGCAGGTGGCCTGCTATTCTCACAAATTGTTTCCATCTTATGGTTTAGCTCGTTAATCAGCTGATTTTGAGTACTCATAGCACGAACCGAACAGACTCGGAAGCTTTGCCATGACCAAAACTGTTGCAGATGTCTTCTTCAAGTTGATAAAACAGAGCCCCGTCAGTGCCAAATAGCAGAACCCCTGCTATCATAAATCCAAAATATAAACGTTTTCAGCATCCTCCCGAGACAGGACTGAAAGGCACATTAGCTGATCTCTGTGTATCCTGCAGTGTGAGTCTCAGCCAGGCAAGAAGGTTCTCTAGGACCCTGTTGTTTTGTTGAAAATATTTAGTCGATTCCATTGAAAGTCCAGCTCGTCAGACCCATAATAGTGTTTTTCGTTTGGGAGGTGTGTACCAAAAGCTCTGAGACACACAGAGAGCAGAAGCAGGGGGAAGAGGAGAACGGGGGAGGGATTGGAGAAGCGTCTGTCTTGAGTGAGATCCAGAGGATCCTTTCCCACTGTATCACAACAGGCTCCAAAATATTTGGAAGTGACCTTGAACCCTTCTCAAGTTGATGGGCAGCAACAGTTACTTTTTCAAGGTCAATTGCTGATGTTTTTCCTTCTTGGTTTTTAGGTTTAATAAAAGGCCTGTACACGCCAGAGCAGCAGACTGCTTATAGAGATCCTCATATTAATGACAATCAGTGAACTGACACATCTAATGAGCAGCATCTGGCTGCTCCTGACCCTCTGTAGGTCAGTGGAAGCAACAAGGACGGACTGGTTGTTTAAAATATGTAGGAGTCTGTTGTGTTTTTAATACATTTGAGGATAGATTCAAATAATTTTAGAACCTGGTAAAGACCCAATAAAAATAGCTGCCGCTAAAGGCAAAGATGTTGCAATACTGGGTTTGCTTGTATGTGTGTTTATATACTGTCAGCAAAATATTTAATGAACTACTGGATAGATTTCAATGAAACTATTAAGTAATTGCTGGTCACTACATCAATTTGAACATAGCCTACACAGCAGTGGTTATATCTGAGTGACTTTTACAGATATTGAGCTGAAAGTTGGTGTTTGTCTGACAATCACTGGGACACGTGAGTCTGTTCACAACATTGTTTTCAAGGTTTAACAAAAATAACAAGATTATTTTAGTCTAAATCTCTGGCATGAAAAGAGCCAGATGACATGCATTCCTTCAAGGCATGTTTGGCCTTCAGTTTTATTAGCTCCTGTTGTGGAGTGAAAAGGGGGTGGGGGGTGTATTAGATATACACGCCATCCGTCTGCTCATGTTTTGAGCACAATACCTTTAAAAATATGTGAGGTACTCACTTCCATTTTGGTGTGTGGCTGCATATAAGACAGTCTTTCTTTCAAAAATGGAGTTTTCACATCAAAATCCAAGATGGCCACCACGATATACCATGTGTGTGTATATATACTGTATATATACAGTATACAGGTAGTCCTCGACTTATGGCGCCCCCGACTTACGGCAACTCGGACTTACGAACGCATCATAATTAATAATTAATACAAATATGAAATTTAAATTTTTTACGTACTTTTTTCATGTGTACAGCACATTGTTGCAGCTGTGGTTGTTTTAAATGGCTTTATAAATGACATATTATTATTATTATTATTATTATTATTTATTAGTATTTTTAAGCCGATTTAGCGAGTTTCCGGCAGTTTGCGCCAGTTTACGGCAGTGTTGTTTAGCTCCGGCTGCCACAGCTAGCTTCGAACCGTCCGTGTCCGATTAGAGGTTGC
>JARVGQ010000116.1:5191126-5204908 GCA_031762355.1 Hypsolebias martinsi | reverse complement strand
CAGATAGACAGATAGATAGACAGATAGATAGATAGATAGACAGATAGACAGATAGACAGATAGATAGATAGATAGATAGATAGAGCTAAAAGTTGCTATATGGTTGTAGTTAGGAAGAATTTACATTATATAATTCAAATGCTACTTATTGCATAAGATCGTTGCTTAAAACTTTAGCGGTAACTGAAGAAGCCAACACAGTTTGTCTGTTGGTAAAATATCACATAACATGAACGTAATTATGGGATAAACTTCTACAACTCATTAACTTTTAGACGCAGTTAAAATGAAGATGGACACCACATCTAAATGACATTAGCCAACACAAAAGTAGCTAAAACTACATCAGTTTCTCAGATACTAACATTTTTCTTTTTGTGACAGAAGCTGAGATTCGTTCACAAAACATACTCTGAGTGTGTTATCTGGGAAAAATTGCATGGAACTTTGCATTTTATTTTCAAGGCTTAACCAACATGGCTACCACTGTCACAAAATAAGATGATAGTAGTCTGAACATCTGACTTGTAATGTAATAGGTATTACTTTAAAGAGCGCTAGATTTTTTTTTGTTAGATTAATAATTATGTTAATCTTCAAAAATATGTATCTGTTGTATATTTGAGGGTGTGAAATGATACATAAAGTTTATTTTAGGCAGACATTAGTGATTTTTACTGTCACTAGTCATCCATGTTTTTAGTGTATCTTACTTGCAGTGACTCATATATTGTTAAAGGAATTGAAACGTGTAATTCAGATGGTTCTCCCTGCATTAAAATTTACAGTTTTATTTGTTTCCCTGACTGCTGTGTTCATGTCAGCATCCACAAAAGTTGTACATCTTGCTATTTTTTGCTCTGAAACCTGCATACAGCATCATTTCTGAACATGAATGCACAAAACTACTTTCATCTGCTGGATGACTGTAATACATAACAGTCCTATAAAAGTGACATAGAGCAAAGTGCGATACTATTTGGCCATCACCTTGTAATGTATTCATGCTTGAGCTTCACACATATTTTCTTTCCAACATATGTTGGCCATATTATGGTTTGATGCCAAATTCTGGGCTACGCTTCCATCTAATTTGTGATGGATATATGCATTTCATGGAGCACATCTGCTGCTGGTGCCTTCATCTCAAGGCACATTATAATAAGATACAGTCTTCTTATCATCATTGAGGCTTTTTGAGTAAAGTGCATGTTTGATGGATTAAATGTACAGATGTCATGACATTTATCACTTGGGTATAACAGAGGTCATTGCACAAATTTATTTACCTGCAAAGTCTCCCTGATTGTAATATACTTTGAGACAAGTGACAAAATTAGGACCTGATATATAAATTGGCATTGATTTATCCTCTTTATTTATTAATTCATTTAAAAGAAACAAAACAAATTCATTAAAAATTTTAAAACATTGACTGAAATGGTGCAGAAAGAAGAATAAAATTCTTATAATATCTGGTACTTATTTAAAAAAAAATATATATATATATATATATATAAAATAAACAAACACAAACAACTCAGGTTGGAACAATCCCAAAAGCAAAACCAAAAGACATCAGGCATCATGGCACCATACTTTCCTAACAATTTTAACAATCATCTTTTCAAACATATAAATAGTTTTAGAATTTTTTTGGGTGATATCAAGACAATTTCACAATCCCTGAATTACAACTCAGCTCCTTCAGACTAGTTCTAAATGGAGGTTTTACAAACATTCTCTTTAGGCTATAATGACTCTCTTAAAAAAATATTGAATATTTGGGGGTAAGTTTTTTATGAGCTTTATACATGACTTGTGAAATACTATACGGTATTCAACCAAATCATAAAATTTTAGTAATTTAAACCGATGAAATAATATATTTGTTGGGTGACCATAGCACTTTCAACTAATAAATGTTTTAGCTTTTTTGTAAAATAAAAATAGGATTTGTAATTGTTTTGCATGCTTTTCCCAAAATTTCAAAACAACAGATTAAATACGGAACAGTCATTACATTATACAATATATAGCCTACAAAGCTTTGTCATTCAAAAACTCCTGTACTTTATATAGTAATGCAGGTGATTTTGCAATTTTTATTCTTAAGTAATTTACATGATGTTTCCATGTCAGCTTCTCATCTACAACACCCTAAAATTTTATTTCATTAACCACAAATTTCAATACTCTCAATTTTAAATGGGACTTTGATCATTTTATTTCTTTTACTAAATATGTTTTTTTTTTTTTTGGGGGGGGGGGGGGTGGGGGGGTTGTTTTTTTCAAATTTAATAACTTATTAAGTTGGAACCAAGTTTGTATTTTTACGAATTCTGCCTGCATCATCTCTAACATCTCCATTCAATATCTTCACCTGAACAAAAAAACGTGGTATCATCTGCAAATAAAACACACTTCAAAAGCCCTGACACATCAACCAGATCGTTCATATACAAAATAAAATTGGTCCCAACACAGAGCCTTGATGGACTTCACATCCATTAACACAAAATTCAGATTCTGATAAGATTATCCTTTTTTCATGCATGCACTCATGGCAGGGGAAATCATGTAAAACATTTCCAGTATGCTGTTTAAAACTGTAAGTACACCAGCAATGATGTCACTCAACCTGAAACTGGCTTCATAGGGTCCCTCCATTCAGGATAACTCTGCTATGAACTCTATGACCCATACAACTTACTAACAGTTGGTACACAGCACATTTAGAACACCTGCTTCAGTGTGAAGACAATCATGATGCTGCCATATGCTCACCTGTTTGTATCCTCTCTTATACATGGCCTTCATTCATTACTCAATGTTATTTATACAAACTTACCACAAAATGCACAGTGCTGTGATGTACTGGGTTTTCTGGACCAAAAATATTTCAGTATTTCACTAGGAGTGCTGTCAGCAAAACGGTGTTAGTCTGGTAGCTTCGGTATGAGACCAGCATGGCTAGTTTAAATTTCATTGACTAAGGTATATCCATATACAGGTATGTGGACCCCACATCAAAATTATGTAGCCACCATGCTCCCCCATGTTCCATGCAGGATCCCAGAAGGCAAAAATAATAAACTTGCATAATGTAACTATGAATGTTTTTTGTCCACTCAAACCCTCCATGACCTATCATGCTCTACTGCATGTAATGGGGGGTCCAGTAGAACAGGGGTCTGAAATACATCCATCCATTCATTCATCCACTACCTTTATCCACTTCTTCCTTTTGGGGTCACGGGGGTCACTGATGCCCATGTCCAGCCATCACTGTGCAAGAGGCGGGTGACACTCTGGACAGGTCTCCAGTCCATCACAGAGGCACATAGAGACAAACAAGAGAATCATTCACTTTCACACTCACACCTAGAGACAATTTAGAGTTACCAATCAGTCTAACATGCATGTTTTTGGTCTCTGGGAGAAAACTGGAGTACCCGGAGAAAACCCATGCATGCACAAAGATAACATGCAAACTCTACCCAGAAAGGCCCTTGGACTGGGATTTGAACCAGGGTAACTTGCTCGCTGAGATGCAGCAGCTCTATCAACTGAGCCACCATGCTGCCCGGGTCTGCAATACAGTACATCAAATTACTTTTTAACTAATTTAATTTTACTGATGACTTATCCCATATTTTGAATGGTATTGTTCAATACTATGTAAAAAAATTGCCCATTTTCTGAAGGGGCTTTCAGTATCTACGACAACAGGCTTGCTGGCACTTCTTCAGGATGTGGTGGATTAACTCTATCCATAATATGCCCCATTTTAGATCTGACTGATGGTTGTCACATCTCATGCTCAGGAGACACTGCAGCCCCTGCCGTCAGAGCTTTATGAGGAATTAACACAGCTGGAGTTGATGGTAAATGACAGATGCTGGCTCCCACCAGGGACCCACCTTAGCTATATAAAGGTATGTGTGCTCGCTGTTTCCTCAGCTCATGTGATTCACTGTAATGAGCTCTGTCCCACTGCTCAGGTCCTTAGAGAGAGGGAAAATCTCCCATTGACTCTCCACATCACGCTGACATAACATTATTGCACTATCAAACATAATAACAGGAAGACACGAACACCATCTGTATAAGGGCATCATCGCTGCAACCAGGGTTGCGTCAAGTAAATATTCCTGTTGTCGATGACTGTTCACCTGATGTACAAAACAAGTTTGCGTCAAAAAGTATACATCCTACTTCATGACACTCTTTACACCGTGGACAAAGAATCACTGTTCTTAGCTTTTAAATGCCTTTCAAATAATGTAAAACTTATTGTCAGTTAAGTAAAAATATTTTCAAGACCCATGGATGATATGGCATCTAATTAGAGCAAATGCAGCACAATCAGTCATGTAAATCAAAAACAGCTTATATTAAACAGGAAGCATCAACCTGAGCTGTCAGTTTGTGCTGTCAAGTGCCAACACCCATCCTCTACCATCATGCGCACAATGTTCATCGCTAAAACCTTCTGTGTGACAGGAAAGAGCGAACTCAGACTTTTTTTGACCTCAGATTATTTAACAAATTAGATGTAGCACATATACTTCTACAGTTGAATCTTTGAGGTTGTTGTCATTCTGAATAATTATTTTGTTTTTAATTTAAACTCATTTCAATCCAGCAAATAATCTAGATGTTGTCCTCTGGGCCCACAGTCCTGCATGTTCTGAGGGTGTTCCAGCTTCAGCACATCTGACAAATGAATGGCTCATTAACAGCTTTCTATAAACCTGA
The DNA here is from genome assembly GCA_031762355.1 of Hypsolebias martinsi. Lineage (NCBI taxonomy): Eukaryota > Metazoa > Chordata > Actinopteri > Cyprinodontiformes > Rivulidae > Hypsolebias > Hypsolebias martinsi. Next base: position 5,200,147 of record JARVGQ010000116.1, on the reverse strand, counting down.
TGACCTGCTGAGGACGTAATTCAATAGTTTTAATCAGGAGTGTTGGAACAGGACAACTTTTAAAACATGCAGGACAGTGGGGACCATGGTTTGGAGACCCCTCCTCTAAATTATTGACCTTACACAGTGGGAAGACGCTCTGCAGATTTCAGATTTAAATTATCATAAGATACTGAATCAGCATTCACATTATTGTTTTCCTGATTGTTGTTTGTTCTGTACATTTTCCAGCTGAGACTATTTCAGCATACTTTCAATTATTATCAAAATCTTTACCTCATTCAGGACTTTATTTTTTGTAATGTTCATACTTCTGAAAATATTTGACTTTATTTCACTTTATTGTTACTGTTTGCATTCTGTATTGTTTTTGTATATTTTTTAAAATATTCTTTTTGAGTCTTTTGTTGTTTCATTTTCCAAAATGTTTTATTATGCATCCTTTTTGTCGTTCGTACTTTTGCATTTTTATACCTTTTGCTTTTCTAATTTAGCCTTTTCTGTACATCTTGTGTTAAATGTGCCTTACATGGAAAGCCTGGTGAATGTTGAAATCACTTTCAAAAAATTTCAGCTAATTTCAGCAGTTTTTCTGTGTTAAAACCTCAAATCTTCAAAATGCTCAGCTAATATTGTTAGTTCAGTTCTTTAAATATTTTCACTGAGCTTCAGCTTCTTTAATAGCTCATTCAGCTTATGCAGCTTATTCAGCATGCACATTGCAATTTTGCAGGAAAGGCTCATTTTTGTTCACATTAAATGTTATGAAACTGTGCGCTAGAAGAAAACAGACACTTGTTTTGTGGTTTCCTGTCATGAGCTTAAATCTGACTATCCTGCTTACAAAATAGTTTTAATTACTGATTTTATGACTGGATATTCATTTTTTTTATTTCAATGTTTATCATTGTTGAGCCACTGCGTCTCTGTGCTGTGTATACATCTAATCCTCCCAGGTCCTGATGTACAGTCAGTAGTAAAGTAGTACTGTGAAGCCATGTGGTCACTACAGTGTAGTTGTTGTTTTATGAATTTCATTCATTTTTCTTCAGTGTGATATTGTTACCAACACAGGCTCTAAACCAGTTATCTGAACACCAGTCTGGTTGAAACAAAAGACATGAAGCAGATACTATTACCCACCTCCACTTGATGTTAAAATATTCATCTTCAGGAGAGGTTGCAGTGTTGACACAAGGCTCAAAGTTATTTTAGAGTGAGGGTTAATGTTGGTCTTTCATCCCATCGTCAGAATGAGAAAAAGTGTTTTTTCAGTCGTTTGTCATGAAATGGAGGGTGATGGTGACTGAAGGACTCCAGTGCAGAGGTGCAGGTGGCAGAAACTAAATTAGTTTTACTTTTAGAACATAAACCAAATCAGAATCAAAGAACTACTTGCTGTAACGCACACACAGGACATGTGACAAAGTATGGTGGATCAGATAAAGGAAGGCCCAAAACCAAGAGACATGAGGGCGGCTTTTGATAGGGACTGAGGGATAGAAAGCATTAACCCAGAACCCACCCACCCCCACACACACACACACACACATCCACTAATATGCTTATTATAGTGAGAATCATAGTGTCTTATTATTATTATGTTATAGTGTATGAGTAAGGATATATGCAGAGGGTAAAATATATAAAGTAAGCACTGTGTGTGAGACTATGGATGGATGAGAGTGACAGAATGATGGAAGGGGAGAAAACTGCACAATAAAAGGTTAAACATTTACTTTATATTAGAGGAGATGTAAAATCAGAACAGGTGGGAGGATCATAAACAAAACCTGGTGACAAAGAAGTAAAACAAATAACACATTACCAGAAGAAGAATCAAGGATAAAAAAAACCAGCACTTTAAAATGAAAGAACTAAGAATAGAAAACGTCCATCCATTCAATCTTTACCTGCTTTTAATGTTTCAGAGTCATAGGGAAGATGGTGCCCATGTCCCTCAGTCATTGTGTGGGAGGTGGCTACATCCTGGACAGGTCACAAGTCCATCACAGGGACACGTAGAGACAAAGGATTCAGACAACCATTTACACTTTTACTCACATCGAGGGACAACAGATACTATGCATGTTTTTGGTCAATGGAAAACCAGAGTACCTGGAAATAAAGAGAAGATGGAAACTCCACACAGAAGAAGAATGTAAGCTTGTGATCATCTTGCTGTGAGGCAACAGAAATCATAAACCCGATCTTGACTTTGACTAACTAAAAAGTATCTATATTTTTGTGAATCAAACGGTTTAATCAACTAGTGAAGTTAAAAAAAAAAAATGAAACCATGAGCACAAAAACCAGGAAGTCCCAACAAATCCAAAGTCTGAAACTACAATTCCACTTCCTCTGAAAGCACAGCTCAGCATCTGAACCAGTTCAAAAACAACAAAACTGTCTTGTTTAATTAGAAAATATTATTTCCTCATATTGAGATATGGAAACTTTGGTTTAATTTGTGTGATAAACTGTGACATCTTCACTTTAATGTTTAGATTTATTGTGGTTTCCATTTAATTTGGTATTGTATATACATACATAGATACAAAGTATATACATATAGTTTTTTAAATTATTATTATTAAGGTCATCACAGCTTTCTTTCCTTTTTATAATAAAATAAACTTCAAGTTATGCCACTGTGTTCTGACTGACATCAAGCTGAACAAATACCTTCCATTGGACCATAACCCGGAAAGAAGCGATTCCATCAGTGTTTGAAAGCAGTGCAGACTCAGTAACACATATCCAACTTGTCTTTTCACTTACATCACACAAGAGATGTAGAATTACACTAAATAAAAAAACAAACCAAATAAACCTGGATTTGGTTTTATGCAAGAGGTAGGAGCTCTGTAATTATCAGTGTCAATCATTTTACTTTTGGTGCTGAAAATGGTTAATTTATAATAGAAATTTCCATTTTTTTTTTATAAATTTTTAAAATATTTGTTATTAAATTATTAATTGTAATTTTATTCATTGTTGTGTGTGCATGAATAATACGTACACAACCTAAATACTGGTTTAGAGCTAATTTCCAAAACAAAACATTGTTACTCATTCATAAAACTGTTTCAAAGGTAATAATCATAATCATAGAAATATCTTTCAATTTTTTCTGTATACTACATCGTTGTCAACATTTAAATGTAATATTTTATATTACATCTGTATCTTATTGTATCCAGACACAACAGAGCTGGTTCACTGCGCAGTGCTGAGCTAACGGGGCATCTGTCCAGTAAATACAAGTTCAACATGCGGTGACCTCAATGCAAGTGGCAGGTTTGTCCTATTCAAAGGTCTCTCCTTCCTGTCTCCTCCTGTATGCACAGATCTTTACGAGGGGATGCTTGGCTTCATCTTTCAAGTTAATATGGTCTGAAAAGATGAAGCAGTTTGTAAAGATTCTGCTATTATCTCATAAACAAATATGCATGGTTTGAGTTGGTCTTAGTGTTTGTATATGTCTATAAAAAGGTGTTTTTTTGGCTAACTTATGTTAGTTACAGTCAGTTTAGAGCAAATACCATCTAACTCTCACTGAAATAAGACATGACGTTGTACTTTGTACATGTATTATTTTAAAATGAATTAAAAAAGTTCCATCTGGACAATTAATGTGGCAGATTCTTTTCTCCACAACATCGCTGTCTCCCATCACTTAGCAGAGGCCTGACCGTGTCAAATCAATGTCAAATTTAAATGTTAATAGAATCTTAAATTATTCACCATGTAGTTTAGCCTGTTTGACCCATTTGCTGGATCCAGATGACTCTTCCATATAAATATATGATGGAGAATTAAGGATGTGGCCCAGGTCCAGGAGGTGTCTAATGGGAGGGATTCAAGAGTTCACTGAAGAACCAGTTCAAATAGTGGGGCAGTTTTTTAATTCTTTTAATTTTTAATTTTTTACTTATACTGATAATGTGCTAAATAGTTAATAAGGATAATTAAAATGAAACATAACTGACATATTGTGATAAACACAAATGTTAATTTTCTTTATTTCTAAACAAAGACTGTAATGGAGTATTTGATGTAATGCACATTGTTGTGCAGTTATAAATTAAACAAACATTCATAATGAACATTGATAATTACTGCATTATACTGCACAATATATCAAAATCTAATTAGCTTGCTAATGATCCTACAAGTTTTGGTGCGGGTCACATTATAACTTGGCAAACAGCAGCCTGGGCACAGAGAGTACTCGTATCCAAACTTGCCAAAGAAATGGCAAAGCCTTGAACACACAGCTCACAAATAACATCTCTGTGGTCTTTGCATCTGTCTGTGCAGCGGTTAGCTCAAGGTGATCTGTGAGTTTTTGTGCAAAGTAAAAAGCTTGGGTCACAGTTAATAAAACTGTAAAAGTTCTAAAAATGTGTTTGGGTGTTTCATTTGTGTAGGCAAAAGTAAAAGGAATGAAAAGAGTTTTTTAGATACAAGGTGAATTCATTCAAGGTTGAAATGTCATTGGTGACTGATGGAGGTGTGCACGGGCTCATCGCATTCCCACAGTGTAATTTATTCTTGCTCAGAGAAAGAGACAAAACTTTCAGTGAATCTCCAAGTAAATCATTTTTCTTTAGCTTTTGGCATTGCAGGCTGCAGCCGTCCAGACAAACAGAGGGGTGACATCGTTGGACTGCTAATGGCTCTGATGTGTTCCAGATGTTTAATGATTGGACGTAATGACCTTCTTAAAAAAAAAACAACTGAGATTTTAGCCCCAAACTATTACATTGTCTCTCTTTGCCCATTTGTGAGTAAACAAGTGCCCCGGAGAATACTAAACATCCGTCATGTAATTATGGGGGGTCTGCACACCATATGCAGAATCGAGCCTCTTTGAAAATCATGATAATGGTAGTGAATGGTGGAGGTAAATCTCTGTTGTCACTATTCCATCTGTTCACATCCCATAAAGTCACTGCGGTGCTTTTACAGTCCTGCAAAGACGGCCACCTGCTCCCAGTGCTGCTGCAGACACCCCCTCATGGAGACTTCACAGTAAAGTTTTACAATGTGGCCTTGGAGACAGACATGCTGGTGTTTCACTTGAATCAAGCAGCAGCTTAAATCCGCCACTTATCTGCTTTTAAGTGATATTCCACAGAGACCCAAACAAACAAAGCCAAGTGTTTTGTACTTCATGAAACTTTTACGTTTGCCTTGTGGGAATTTTACTGCCAGCTGCTCTGACGTTTCTCAGCACCTGCCCATGACATTGTAGCACTCTGACAACCAGCATCCTCCATTTTTTTACTGTGACCTTCACAGCATTTTTCTTACTGTTCCATATGCATGCTTTTAAATATAAATATATTAAAAAATGCACGCATCACTCTTAGCGCAGCTGGTGCGCTGTCGCATCAATGTGATGAGTAAAAATGTGACAAGCTTTGAAAACAACAAAGCCCCCACACTTCAGTCAAGGAAATAAAGCACACACAAACCAAAATGCAGATGTTTGTGTGTGTGTGTGCACAGACCTTCACTTGCCGATATCCAAACGGTGTAACAATCCTCATTTAACCGAATAAGAGCCTCAGCATTAGCCACTGTGCATGTTTCTTCCCCGAGGCAGTCATTTAATCAGTGCTGCCCAACAGCAGCCAGCCAAATATTAGTTTTCTTCATCTCCCTCAGTACATAACCAGAGGTGCTCATGGTGCCCCCCTTACCTGCTGCCTCCTTTACACACAAACTGCTGCTGCTCTCATTACTCCTGCAGGATTGATGTTTTCTTTTCATAAAGCGCCAAGCTGATATCCCATGGATTTAAAATTAATAAAATATGAAGAGCATTAATATTCCCAGCATTCGCGTTTTGCTATTATTCCAGAGAGGCTAGAAAAGCCCCCGACTCCCCTGGCCTGTCAGTCAGCCCCCATGTAAGCTGCCCCTGTCAGGCTGGAGGTGAACACTGCTGACACTTCAAGCAACTACCTGAAGGACATCAAAGGGTATGTTTATGACACTTTCATCTCTGCCGCTGCAGGCCTCTGCACTGAGCATCTCTTTGTGTCATTTACGTTTCAACAAAGCAGAACTATAAATGTCTGGAGTGGTTTTTATCTCAAACCTGGCAACACAAAACACGTTTTTCACTTGGACTGGCAACACCAATAATGTTCAATATCTAAACCTCGTAATGATTCAAACCTCTCAGGGATTGGATTTGTTCTTTTTTTAACTGAGTAGCATCACCAGCATATTGTAAAATTCAGTGGAGAAACCCTCAGGGCATCCCTTCAGATAAAACCATTAAGTTCAACACATATGAAATATTTGATTCATTTTTGTAATATTTATTTTTTTTACAATATAATATTTTTTCTTTGTAGTTTTTGTGCAAATTTTAATTTTTTCTGTAAACTACATTGCTTCGAGCAAGAAAATGTTTTAATTCATGAAAATATAATTATCCAACCAGATTCTTTTGAATTTGCATCTCCATGCAGAAACATGTTTGGAGCCGTCTCATTGGTTAGGACGTCACTGTCAGGGGAGAAGGCACAGCTCAGTCAGAGACTCAGGATGTTTGTTTATTAATGCAATCTGCAGCTTCCTTAGATGGATAACTTTACTAAATGACTTTATTATGTTTATGATTGTTTCTTTTCAGTGCTCTGACATGACTTATGTTGTGACTTGGAGCTATAGAAATAAACTGAATTGAATTGAATTAAGTGACAGGAAAACTCACCAACCACATTATTGATGTAGTGGGTGGAAGTAAAACACTGAATGCTGAGCCTTTGGACGTCCCCTGTAGGCCGTCGGGAGATTTTTTTTTCTTTTTCTGAAACATTATGGCGGACGTGAATTATTGGCTAGTCAGCATTATCTTTTTCAAGTTGATCTTTTGCAGAGATCAAGATTTTATTCCTAAAAGGAAGACTGAGCTGGACCTTTTGCAATGTCACTCATGGATGATTTTTCTTCTACTAGTATTTTTTATTCATTTTATGGGTTGTTTATGTTGGTTGGTTGGTTGGTTGGTTGGTTCTTAAATATAAACATTGATTTAGCTTTTTTGACATTGTTTTCCAAACCATTCCATAAATCTATTCCATGTATTTTTGTTTGTATTAATGTTGGCCAGTCTGATTTCAGTCAGCTGCACTCAGTCTGCTCCTCCTCCGAGACGGGCAGACTGACCGCGGCTGACCAAAATCAGACTGCCTGCTTTGGACTGAAAGAAAGGAACACACCGCTGAAGCCACAGAGCAAGAACGTCCAATGTAAAACTAACTTTACCACGGTGCCTGGCTAAACATCCCCGTGCACTTTAATGTGGTGCTTTTTCAAATGTTTATGAAGTTTGATGCATTGTAGGTCACGACTGAGCTTCCTCCTCTCAGTACAGCGGCTCTGCAGACATTGCACGTTGCTGTCTTGTGGTGTTTAGTGTGAAATACTTCCACACAGCGGACATGTTACAATGAAAAGTTGGTTAGCCACTAGCCACAGTGCTGCTGCTCAGCCCTCACGTTGAAGCTGGCTCCAAACTATGAAATGGATTTCCTGAATGTGAGGCAGGTCTTATTACTCTGGGTTCATGAAACATGCCTCTGTTCAGGAAATCCATTCCATAATTTGACGCCAACGTGCAGAGCAGCTGGCAGGGAATCACATGTGGAGACGTTTCAACAGACAAAGACATGCATCATGGATCGAAAAGCTCTGCAGGTTATATCAGAAAAATCCAATATGTAAACTATGCTGGTATCGGAGGCCGATACCAATACCGGATCGCATCAGCCCCATCCCTATTAATTATGTATTTTAATATTTGATCAAATCTGACCAAGTAAAGAGTATTTTTTTCCCTCAGTGAGTTCAGTTCTACCAAACTAATTGAAAACTTAAACCTGCCTATGCATTAATTTTTATGTTTTTGTTTCCAGTTAAGGATTATAAAATGACTTGCAAAAGAAGCCTGTAAAATATTTTAATTTTTTTTATTAGGAAGTATTTAATATGTTTTAGCTTTAAAGAGACCATAGCATTGGTTCCAGGTCCGATCACAATTGTTGATTCGTCAGGTTTATATGGTGCCATATTTTCAAAAACAAAAATAAAAGCTACATGATCAGGATTTTTCGGACAGCATGGTGGCACAGTTGGTAAAGCTGTGCCTCTCAGTGAGCAGGTCACCACAGTTCAAATCCCAGCCAGGGGCCTTTCTGGGTGGAGTTTGCAAGTTCTCTCAGTGCATGCAAGGGTTTTCTCCATCCAAGTGAATGGTTGTTTGCCTCTCTGTCCCTGTGAACCATTCACTCTCTCTCTCTCACACCTATGGTCAATTTAGAGTTACCAATCAGTCTAACATGCATGTTTTTGGTCTGTGGGAGGAAACTGAAAAACCTGGCGAAAACCCACACATGCACAGAGAAAACATGCAAATTCCACACAGAAAGGCCCCCAGTTGGGAGTTGAACCATGGTGACCTGCTCACTGAGAGGCAGCAGCTCTACCAACTGATCCACCATGCTGCATAATCTTAAGATTATATCATAACAATCATATACCATCTGGCTACATGTAGTTTTCTTTATGTCACTGTGACAAAACCACTAATAGCATGATACCTCAGTTATATTACAAATGTCAATCTCACCAATGGTAATTTAATAATTTATAAATTAAAATTCATAAAACCACTATGGGGATCATGCTCTTAAGCCTCCCTGGTAAGGTCTATTCGGGAGTTCTGGAGAGGAGGGTCCGTTGAATAGTTGAACCTCGGATTCAAGAGGAGAAGTGTGGTTTTCGTCCTGGCCGTGGAATACTGGACCATGTCTACACCCTCAGCAGGGTCCTGGAGGGTGTGTGTGAGTTTGCCCAACCAGTCTACATGTGCTTTGTGGACTTGGAGAAGGCGTTCGATCGCATCCTTCAGGGAGCCCTGTGGGGTGTGTGTGTGTGTGTGTGTGTGTGTGTGTGTGTGTGTGTGTGTGTGTGTGTGTGTGTGTGTGTGTGTGTGTG
>JARVGQ010000116.1:5058537-5069876 GCA_031762355.1 Hypsolebias martinsi | reverse complement strand
TACTTTCGGTTTCGAGCTACGAACGGATCGACCTACGAACGGTCCTTAGGTCCGGAACCCGTTCGTAACTCGAGGACCACCTGTGCGTCTACAACTGTTTACTTGTTAGAGCCAACACAGTTCAAGATGGCTGCAACAACCTACTAAACACCAAAATGACTATAACTCAGTCGGTTTTAAAACTACTGAGCTAACAGAAATGTTGTGTGGTAGTTGCTGAGAGTCATCTTCAACACTTAATCTGAGCTCGGCATTTGTTGCTCCATCTTTGCTTTTAACTTACCTGTAGTCACAATGTATTAGTGAACCCTGTCTGTCTGTTCGCAAAATGAATCAGTGAATAGATTTCCATGAAGCTTTCAGAAAGTGTTTATTGGATGCAAATCTACAGCTGATCAACTTTTCTAATCAACTCAGTTCAAGATGGCTACCACAGCTAACCCAACCACAGAAATGGTTCAGTGACTTTTAATGCTTTTGAGTTAAATGTAATGGGGAAGTAGCTGAACATCCTTCTCAACACATTTTTCTAAATCCTATACATCATTAAAGATCTCAACATTTTGTATGACACTACACATTTCACCATTTACCATATTTTCCACCATACCCGTCGCACCGCCCTATAATTTGCATCAGTCCAAATATGTCTAATAAAGTGGAAAAATCCATAAATACTGTATGTCACTTTGCCATATACATCACATCTATTATGCATCACAGCTGATGTGTCATGTTTATGTGTCAGTGCTGACAACCTGGAAATGTGGGCTGACGTGCCAAAAATCAATTGGCTGCCAAATGGTGGCCATGGGAGCGTGCATGGGAGGACTTTAACAAGAATTTAACAAGATTAACACTTAAAAACTGTTTTTTTTGCTCAAAATTATAGTAAAGGTGTGCCTCAGTCTAACGTTTACTTAATAAATGCACTTTAATGGTCAAATCAGCTTCATTTCAAAAGCTGATTTGCATAAGCAGGAGCGCACAGAGGGGCTAATTGCTATCCATTTCTTCAAAATTTAACAAGATAAGTACCTAAATTAATTATTTGTTTGCTCGACTTTACAGTAAAAGTGTGTCTCAGTTGAACTTTTCCTTAATAAATGCACTTTGATGTTCAAATCAGCTGCATTTTCAAAAGCCGATATGCGGAAACATGAACGTGCAGAGGGCGTCTCGGTCCATTCCTTCAAAATTTAACAAGATAACCACCTAAAAACATTTATTTGTTTGCTTGACTTTATAGTAAAGGTGTGTCTCAGTTGAACTTTACTTCATAAATGCACTTCAATGGTCAAATCAGCTGCATTTCTCCAGGGCGGTGCAATGACATGAAACCGATTTGACGGTTGCTCCAGGCGAGCTGGATGAAGGTGGCAGGGTATGGCAAGTTGATTGTATCATTAATAGCTACTTTTACCTATTATATGTTACAACGGCATGCCATACTGCTCAATTGCCATCTAGCGGCTGAACATGGTAGTGTTCAATATTTCAGTCAGAATGAATGAAAATGGTTATATCTCAGCCAAAAATTTGTTTATAAATATGGGGGGAAATCTATAAATATGTCGCTTTGACCTTTAAGTCACAGGGCATGTAAATTATGCAAAGAAAATGCAACTTATACAGCAAAAATTACGGTAATAAAGTTCGACTAGAACAACTCATTTTACTGAATAAGACTCTTCTTTTAAACTCTGGCATGACAGCCAGCGTGATGTGACATGCTGGCCCTTTAATTATCCATGATTCTGACTGATGGTGAGTGTCTTGGCTCAGTCAGACTCTAATTGTTAGAGTTTGGTTGTGTTTTAGTCCAAAGGGTAAGGCTGTCATCCTGCAGTCAGAGGGTCACAAGTTCAATCCCCAGCTCTTGCAATGTGCTGGTGTCCTTGGGCTAAACACTGTACCCGGCCCACTCATATGTAAATGAGTGAGAATATCAAAAAGAGTGCTGTGTAAAAATAAACAAGTGAAAGCACTGTGTGTAAATGGGTGAATGAGAAACATCTTGAAGCACCGTGCAGAACCTGAAGAGGTTAAAATGTCACCACATAAGTTTGGACCATTTGATATTTTGATCTTAGTGGAGTCTGATGAGAAACTGGAGTAACTGTCTGTTCAAGGACGAGGCTCAGTGTTTGCTCTCCTTCTGAAGGAAAGTCGAGTCGGTCACTGAGGGCAGACAGCTCACTTCCTTTCAGTCCAGTGACTCACGGTCATGCTCTGTTGATAAGGAGCCACCGCTGACGCTGAGCAGGCACCGAAGAAAAACATTAGAGAAAGTGTCCACTACTGTCTGACAATGAGTAACAGTTATCTGCAACAGGTATGGTGTTAATTGTTTATAACTTTTACATCCTTCAACATGGCTAAAGTACCAGTTTAATGAAAAAGCAGTGACATTCTCATCAGTAAGAGGAAGTGATTGGCTACACATAATGTTGTAATTGTATTGACAGGTGATTGATTATCTGAATTCGCACAGCTACAGCTGACAAAGCGTGTGTTTCAGTTACATCATTGGCGCCGTTGAGCACAACTCAAATCATGACTATTGTTTTACAGCACACTCAAAACTAACCTCTCACACCCACTTACCTGTGTAATCTGACTTCCCTGAGCCCTACATGCACATGTGAAGTGTCTTTGGGCAGGTTTTTGCTGATGGGTGGAAGAGTGTGCCTCCTGCTGAGCTTCCAGTGCCTGGCTTTCAGCCAATCCAGAGTGGCCTCATCCTTCCAGCCAGCGTGTGATTACAGAGCTGTAGGCTCCATCATACAGTCTTAGACGAACAGTAGCTGGTAAAATTGAAGGGATTACTCTGACTGACAGGATTTCCCATGAGCTTTTCATCTACCCAGAAGCTCTTATATAACCATTCAGGGTTTTGTTTGTCATCCATTGGATGAAACAACAGATCTAATGAGTGTAATGAGTGCACGCAGCGTGCATTCAGGCTGACTGAGTTGTCTTGTGGAGGTTTTGGTTCACCTTCTTCTATCGACCCATGTCTGTTTCCTCTCTGTGTGCGTCCTCCCAGCTTTATACATTTGCACCAGTTAATAGTGGAGGTGCCAGTTTTTGGAGTTGTGGCTTTAACGCCTTGTTACCCAGCCGGAGTAACGTCTGCCTCTTTCTCCTCGTCAGCTGTCCTTGTCTTTCATTCACCCCTCACACTAATGTTTTGTTTGGTCATTCTTAAACACTTGTATAGTCTGACATCAGGCCTGTCACGAGAAACAATAAATCAATTAATTGCATGATAAAGGAAAATTATCGACCTCATTTTCATTTATCGGCTTTATCGTTTCTTTGTGTCTCTCTCTTTCTACTGAAGACACTGGATGACAAAAGGTTAAACTCCGGTGTTCTTCACTGACCCCTCCCTTTTTCTTTTCTCTTTAAAATCTGTTTTAACGATCCAAAATCATGTTTTTGGATCGTTAAAAGCAGCTAAGCTGAGGAGCTAAGCTAAGAGTTAAGCTAACAGGCCGACCTCGGGACAAACCTCCATCTTGACGAAGCTCCAAAATTCATGGTTGAAACCTGTTCCTTTGTGTAAAAAAAAGATTTCTCTACAAAAAGAAGCTGAGAACTTGTTTACTGATTTTTTAAAATTAAAATCTTTGTGTGACAAATGCTATGCTAAAGAGCTCAAACCACATCGACCGTCCGCCATTTTGAGAACTGAAAAACAGAAAGAAGAGACAGCCCATGTCACGTCAAGGGGCCTCCGTCCCATTTTTCTTAAAGAGACACGCTGCTCACTCCCTCACTAGCAATCCTTTGGTTCAAACAGTCTTATACTGCCATCCAGTGGTAGAAAAAAGGTACTACATATAACAAATTGACCAACATTTCTTCTAAAATTTGACAACAATTACTAATTAATTACTAATTATTGTCGAATTTCAAACAATATTATCATTTATCGCAGTAATTTCTGAGATAATTAATCGCCCCACAACATTTGTTATTGTGACAGGCCTATCTGACATTTACTGTTTCTGTCTTTTTCTTGACTTTCTCTTGTCCGTCTCTCCTAAAGTCACCTTGATCATGAAGGTCCGCCACCTCTGTGGTCTTGATGGGACTAATAATAAGGAAGGTAGTGGAGTGAGTGAATACATGAACAAATGAGGCTACTGAAACACACAAGCTGATAAAAGTACCAGTCTGACATGTTACAGAGCCACTTGTTTGCACTTGACTGCAGATTTGATCTGATGATTTGACGGAGACTGAAGCTGACTGTTGTCTCCTCATTTGGATTGGTTAGAGCCAGAGCTTTGTTCACCAGGCTGCAGCGACAGACAGATATCCCTGCAGAAGCTGCACAGAGATTCAGCAGATACAGAAAGCATTAACACAAAACAAAACCAGTGCATATACTGTGATCATGCTGGCACTTACAAAGGTCGTGCTGTGGTCTGACCTGACCTTGTTTTGTTTACTGTCTCCCCTTCTGCCCTCAGAATTGATGGTTCTCTCTGGTTATGCCCAACACTACACTGTACATGTTCATTTTATCTGGTTGTCAATTCAGATCACTGACCCTATAACTTCTACCTGGTGTTCCAGCTGTTTTGTTTTTAACTATCCAAATTTGTCTGCCTGAGTAACTCTTCAATGGGCTATGGCGACTGGCTAAGAAAGAACTGCTCTTGGATATGTCAAATGTAGACGTGTACATCTGAAGGTACCGTTATAAATGTGAGCTTTGCTGAAATGAGGTGTATCGCTTCAGTTAGAGCATCAGCTGATTCAGTTTTAGTCTTGTGTTTCTTTCCAGCTCAGCCTTTTGTGCACATGATGGGACAGAATGACTCTGAATCTGCTGACGCTCACAGTATTGTGAGGCTGTATGTCATGGTTTTAATATAATTTCATGTTTTTTTTTATTTTATTTTTTTTATTATCTGATTCCACAACAGACACAGCTCGGAATTCAAAATGTGCTACAGTATGTGTCACATGTTCAGTTGTCTAATAAAACTTAGAAAATGATTAAATTACAGGTGACCCCCGGTTTCCGGCGTTCCCGGTAACCGGCGCTTCACGTATCCGGCCCCCCCCGCCCGTGACGTCATCGGCCGAAACGGCAATTTTCATTATTTTCTGAGTTTTTTTGTGTTTGTAGCAAGTTAACTGCTCTAAAATACATTTTAGAGGTACAACATGTATGCTGGCGGTGTTTTAGGTTGTAAATAAGGCGTTTAAAAAGACGTGACGGCCGCCATGTTGGTTTTTAGTTTCGTTTTCGCCCGCACCGGGAGCCGGTCCTGGTAACCGGCTTTTTCGGTATCCGGCCGGGCCGGTAGAACGGAACTAAGCTGGATACCGAGGACTACCTGTAACTTGCATATGAGGCTTGTCAGCATATCGGTCGTCACTATTGAAGTCCCGTAGAAACAAAACTACATACTGTATTTCCACTGTACGTGTCGCTCCGCCCTATAAGTCACATCATCCCATATTTGTCTGATAAAGTGGGAAAAATCCATAAATATGTCGCTTTGCCATGTATGTCGCATCTATTATGCGTCACCACCGATGCGTCGCGTTTATTACGTGTCACTGCTATCATCCCAGAAATGTGAGCCAGTGTTGTGCCAAAAGTTGATGGGCTGCCAAATAATGGCCACGGGAACGTGCATGGGAGGACTTTAACAAGAATTTAACAAGATTACCTCTTAAAAACGATTTGTTTGCTCGAAATTATAGTAAATGTGTGTCTCAGTCGAACGTTAGCTTAATAAATGCCCTTTGATGGTCAAATCAGCTGCATTTCAAAAGCCAATACGCAGAAGTAAACACGTGCATGTGACAATTTGCTGTACAAATTTAACAAGATAAACACCTAAAAAAAAAATTACCGGTAGTTTGCTCGAAATTTTAGCAAAGGTGTGTCTCAGTGTATCGTTTGCTTAATAAATTCACTTTAATGGTCAAATGAGCTGCATTTCGCCGGGCTGGTTTGACAGTTGGTGCAAGCAGTGAGCAGAACGAAGGTTGGGAGCTATGGCAAGCCCATTGAGTCATTAATAGCTGGTAAAGATTCTCAGTCATCCAGGACATGGTAAATCCAAAAGAAAAATACAATAAAGTATAAAGTAAATTACAGTATAGTAAATAAAGTCCAGTTGTTTTTGTCTTGAACTTTTTTAAATTTGTCATTATAGCCACGTTTACCTATTACATTACACAATGGCATGCCATACTGCTACTGCTACTCTGCTGCCATCTAGTTGCTGAGCGTGATATTGCTTTTTTAAATTCCAGTCAGAATGAATGAAAACGGTCATATCTCAACCAAAAATTGGTTTATAAATCCATAAATACGTCGCTTTGGCCTATAAGTCGCTGGGCATGTAATTTATGCAAAAAAGTGTGACTTATAAGCTGAAAATATGGTAGATACCATGTTTGGCTATTTTATTTGTGCAACCCACAAGTACAGCACTGTGTTGTATTGTACTCAAAGTTCTGTTTGCCTGACATCAGGGTTCTTGCTGGCGTCACATATTTCATAGCTATTTTTAGTAACCCTGACCAGTTCTATTTCCAGGCATTTCCAAAACATCAAAATCCTTTTGGCTGGCTTTTTGGAAATTCCTCCGTAGTCCGTACATGACAAAACAGCATTTTTTATTTTTTTTAATTCCAGTATTGCTATATTACAGTCTTTCTTAAAAAAAAATCTTGTTAAAAAAATCTGGTTGTTTTTAGATCCCCTGCAAGTTTTTGTTCCTGACTTCAAGTGTCCCATGGGTTTGTCCCTAACAGTGGGTTTAAACTGCTCCAGATGTTCACAAATGAGAGGCTGCAGTGCCAGCACAAACCCACCTTCACATCTTGTGTACTCCGTCTTCCTCTTTGATGTTCATGTTTACTGTCGGACAAACTCATTCTGAGCTTCACGAGTGGGCGACTTCCAGTGCAGATTGGGGGAAACAATCCTTTTGCGGATATATTTTTAAAAATCAGATAGATTTTGTAGTTAACTGTCGAGAAGAGTTAACTGGACTAAGTAAATATTGTGGTCAGTGTGTCCCGTTAAACATGATGTTCTTTCAAAAATAGTTTTATTTCACTGTCATTATTGGCAGGTAGTCCAAGGTTAAAAGAGGCCAAAGTCCTGCAGTTTTCACACATGAACGGCTTCCTGGCACAGTAAATTATGCCCATGTTTGCATGTTGATGCATGCGTTCTACTTTTGGGCATCTCACATGGATTCTCTGTCTAAAATAAGTTCTCACCACTGAAAATACATTACTACCCAAGTGTGGACTGAGTAGAGCATGCAGGAAGGAGGACATAATACACAGAAGAAATCAAGTTTATTTTTATTTTACTTGCAACATGTCAAGAATGATGGTGAAAAAGTTCCTTTGGCAGTTTTTATGTCAATATCAACAGTAAATGCATTTTGACTTGTTTTTATTATCGGCGAACAAGTAGAACGTAATATGAAAGTACACAGAATAAAACTGGAGTCAGCAACCGTTGGGGGAATTACTAGAAAGCTTCAGGGATGCTGTGCTTAGTGAGCAGTTTTCTGCTGAAAAGAATAACCACGACTATTCAGAATTCATTCACTTTTTTTTTTCATACCTGAGATTATTTTATTTAGCATAATTTCACGTGGCCTTGGTGAAAGAAAAGCAAAACTGTCGAGTACAGATCAGAACTCATAACCTTTCTATCTGAAGTCTATTTTTTTACTTCCTGAAATTACAGTATTTAATTTGCTACGTTTATTGCCTCGTATACAAAATCTGTCCTGGTAGTCCTGAATGAATACTAGCGCACATGCTTTATGGTTTATTAAAAACTTGTTTTCTGCTACAGATTTGATTGTTATTCATATAAATGATGAGATTATGATTTCCTCAAAGCCTCATTTGTTTCACACAGTTTATGGTTTGTGTTGAACATTGAGGCAATATGACTTGTAGAGACATGCCTATGTTGTTTCTTTTGGGACCTGCAATTACACAAATTTATATGAACCAATAATAAATCTGTCTCCTTGTACAGTAATGTTGTCAGACCCTTTAAAAGGGGGAAAACAGTCTGTGAAAGTAGAAATAGGTTTAAGTTCTGATTTTTTTTTAATTATTATTATTAAGGAAACACATAAACACACTTTAAATTATTCCAAAATTAACTAGAGATCATTTAGGAAATAGTCGATCAATATCAAATTTTTAATAGTGATCAGTTCATGTTGTTTTCAGATATAGAAATGCAAGGAAATTGAAGATGTGCTTTTTAAAGGAGCTGTTCTAGCATTTATTGAAACAAAAACTGAACAATGTATATTTATTTTGTATATATGTAGTAGTACAGGTAGTAAGTAGTAGTTTATTTTATTATTTATATACATATATTTATTAAGGCGTTTTAAACCCCACACTCTTGCAGTATTCTCAACAATGTTTCTAAATGCCGTAAAAGAGCACAGAATGTCATGATTTCAGTTTTCTGCCGCTTCTGCTCTTTGCAACCTGCAAGCGCTCTTGGCCACGCCCACTTCTCTAGATTGATCAGTGAACAGCTGATCAGATGCAGCAGGAAGGTTATCCTGCAGTATGGGCTGCGCAGAGGTGCAGAAGGTGCTAAATTATTTAAAATAATTTATTCTAAATAACAATTCCACGCCGATCGTGCGGTTCATCCATCAGTCAGCCGATTGTGTGTCATGTCCAATTTTATTTTGAAAAACCGCGATAGAGCGAGGCCGGATAAACGAACCGTGACATATCGATGGACAACTGTATTTATTTTGTGTATAGTAAAACTTTAGACTGAATTGACGCTTTAAAAATTTTTTTTGCATAAGAACACACGCATAAAATTTACAGATATGAACAGTTTATTTCGCAGACTTTTGTTTTGTAAATTAAAACGTTTTATTCCGCCTTTCCCCTAGCTCCAACTTTGTCCTTTATTTGTATTATTTATTAAAGTGCTATAAGACAATGTCAGAGCAAACCTAAAAAGTCAGATAAATCATTTTGTAATATAAGTCATAGAAGACCTAATGTTCCTCTGATGCTGCACTCAAGTTAGACCCACACAGAGCCCTGAAGAGCTGTCTTCTCATGTCTTCTCATGTCTTCTCCTGTCTTGTCCTGTCTTCTCATGTCTTCTCATGTCTTCTCATGTCTCGCTGCAGGTCGTTTGGCGTCGTGTTGTGGGAGATCGCCACCTTAGCAGAACAGCCTTACCAGGGCATGTCCAACGAACAAGTGCTGCGCTTCGTCATGGAAGGAGGACTCCTGGACAAACCTGACAACTGCCCAGACATGCTGTGAGTCCCACTGCACCCGCCATGGAAGAGAGTGCATTGTTCTGTTGTGCGCCGCTCTGCTTTCGCTCCGTTATTCGTTTGCCACGCGTCTATTTTGAGTTTTACGTGTGAGGGATATCAGGTGTGCGCTGTGCGCTGAACTGGAGCTGAGCTGGGAGCTGACATTAACGTCACCGGTTAAATGGAGTCAGCTGACGGCGCGGCTCTGGCGGTCAGCTGGCAGCGAGGAGCCTCGTCACTTGTCGGCGGTGACCCATAGACAGGATGCCACAACCCGTGTGTGAAAATGCCCCTCATTCCTCCTGTGGGAACGAATGAAAAGGGAGGGCGATGATGTCCACGAGAACAATCTGAGCATTACAAGTCATTCATTTGTAAGCCGTTATTAAAACACGTCTGGTCGTCGACTTGAAGAGCTATACATCTACTCCTCTTTTTCGTCTCTGACCTCAATAAACAGGCACTCGGCGCTCCCCCCCTCCCACTCCACATGGCTGACCTCACCTTAGCCAGAGCGCGAACAGAACAAAAAATAGGGCCGAGTGTTGTGCAGACGCAAACCTCTGGTTTCTATGGCAGCCTGACAGTGTTGTCCTGATTGCAGGAGTGTGTGGATTGTGTTACAGAGGTGGTGGAGGAGGAGTGGGGACTCGGCTTACGGAGGAGTCAAGGTGCCGATAGTCGCCTGCGCTGTCGTGACTATGTGTAGATTTCCAGCAGTCCTGTTTTATTTTTTATTTTTTAATGGATCAAAGGCGAACAGTCAAAAAGTGTCGAGGGATGCACCAACAAAGTGAACATGGACTAAACAAAGTTCAGACCACTTCACGTCTCCTCCTTTCAACCCACACTCGACTCTGTTCAGTTTCCCATGTTCCAGGTTCCAGCGTGCTTGTGTTAAAATGCTTTTTCATGCAGACTGCAAGAAATCCTGCTCAGTTTATTAGGTGTTTTAGCGTAGATGGTTTCTGCTCTCACACTCGACCTCAGTCGGTGCCTGTTTCTAATTTTACCATTGTTTTTTTTTTTTTTTTGGCCTCTTTCTTCAACTGGCAGTTTTAAACGCGCTGCTTTAAAGCCATCCGCCGCCACTTGTAACACTCGGCGCTTTATTGGCCGCAGCCGATCACTGACGCGGCGTTATTTGATCTGCACCTGAAATTCTAAACCAGCCCGAACGGACACCGGCTCGCAGCTAAACAAAGACGACGAGGTCAACGGGAGGAAGGAGCCGAACGAGGAAAGTAATTGGAGAGCAGAGTAACGGCAACAATTTGGTCCTTTAGCTGTTGCTCATACGTACGGGGAGTTGTGTTTTATGGCCTGTTGCAATAAAATTTGTCGCACCAGATCTAAGCAGTCGGGTAAAGAGACGCAAGCACTAAGCAACAAATGACACGGCACGTTCATTAAACGTTTAACACTGAGGTTGATGTGTCAAGTGAAGCGTTTCCACCAACGAGCCTCGTGCACAGCAGCAGAAAGTAGCTGCAGAAAGGTGCTCGCGTGGTGTGTCAGCGCACAAAGTTACATTTTTTATTCATTAAACGTCTGCGCTGTGTAGACATCTGCGTGTCAACTCTGAACCACTTCCTGGAAATTTTAGAGGGGAAATAAAATGTTTTTTTTTTTTTACATATTCTGCATTGTAGTTGCACTGTGAGTGGAGGGAAGCTGGCACTGAGCTGCAGGAGGGTTTCTGATCAAGAGACCACTAAGAGAGAGAGAGAGAGAGAGAAGAGGGGAAAGCAGTAGGAGAACTGCGATGGCTGAGGTGTTTATGTCAGTGAGCATTAGAGAGTATTCTTAGCTTGTTTGTGTATAATTGACGTTGCGGCATGCTGTGCCGCACCGCACAAAAATGTAATAATTCTCCCCATTTATGGCGTTGTTTTGACATTCCCAAAGCTCGGTCACTGGTCTGGCACAGTAACCTGAGCGTGATTTACTGCTCTGCTGAGCATGTGCTACATTACTGATCTAACCGTATGATTCGTAACACGGTACAAAACC
>JARVGQ010000116.1:5040560-5054139 GCA_031762355.1 Hypsolebias martinsi | reverse complement strand
AATTTAAATATGTGACAATGGGATTACTATTCAGCGTGTTATGATGGATTAAATGCGCTGATACTTTATTGTGCCTGCAAAATCTATGACGCTGAGTGGAGCGGTGGACTGCTCCAAGATGGCCGCCGAAAATCTCGTCAGCTCCAATAGGTGAGAGCGGTCCATGAGGTGTCTACTCTTATATATGATGTCTATGGTCTCAGTCTCCATCTTCTATTGCTTATTTGTAGCTGGGTCACAGAGGCAACGGGTCCAGGAGAGAAACCAAAACATTGCTTTCTCCAGTGACGTGCCCCAGCTTCTAGAGAGGACATACAATCCCTCCCAGCAAGTTCTGGGGCTGCCTGGAACCTTTTATAAGAAGGACATGCAGGGAAAACCTTCAGAGGGAGGCATCCAGGAGAGGAAACATCCTAATTGGATGCCTAAATGTGAAGTAGCAGCATCTCTACTATGACCCCCCCCCGCCCCAACAATGGCTATCACTACACCTCTGTAGTGACTTTCAGAGGGACAGGATAGTGCAGCATCGGCACCACGCTTTCAGAATAGTTATGGCCCAGCCATTTGATCATATGTGTTAAGTGTCAATCAGAAGGCTTGATTCTCCTCCAGCCTGAGCTGAGATATCTGAAATCGTGGTCTCCACTGACATCTCACTTTCGTTGTTTGTTCTCTTCGCCCACCGAGGAGTCCCTGTTTGCTCACCAGAGCCCTTTACAATTTAGATTTATGGAAATGCCTCCAAATGGAAATCTGCTCTCACAGGTTGACAGACAGTGATGATGAGGTGAACAGCACATAATTCCATATACACCAGTGGTGGGAGTGCCTGAGAAGGTCACGCCTCAGGATTTAACCTCTAATTTAACAGGAGGAGTACACAGGAGCTGTTAGTGGAAGCAGGGAGTGAAGAAAAGAATAATTTATGTACTTCTCAATGAGCTTGTAGGTTGTGTGTGTGTTTGTGTGTGTAAGCTTGAATATCTGCTCATGTTCAGTCTGTAGAAGACTATCAGCTTGCATGTGACCATACGAGTAGTCCTAAGTGTTTGAAGAAGGTGTTGGGTGTGCGAGAGCAAACAAAAATCACTACCATGACAAAGACACTGTAATTTCTCACAGTGGACGTCAAGGGTTTTAGGCATAATAGCAGTGTGTTCATCTCAGAGTTTAAAGTGTAGAAAGTGAGGGGTTGGGTCTGAGCATAAACAAGGGGAGCTAGAAGTGCACGAGGCAGCTACTGTCCATTGTTCCAAAACACATTAGGTTTCTTCTGTAAGTCCAAATAGTAGTTATTTTATTTAACCTTTATTTATACAGGTTAGTCACACTGAGTCACGAGGACTCATTTTCAAGAGAGACCTGTTGTAGACAGACAACATATGGTACAGACAACAATATACACAAATGAAAAGCAATTAAAAAAACATCAGTGTTTCCCCTACCATTAAACAACCAGGGCACCCCGCCCTGTCAGCAGAACCAAGCTCCCTACCTTCCAACACCCCCCGCCCCCCGTTGACAACTGCCGGCACTGAAATAGTGCTAAGCTAGCGGTGCGCAACACAGATGCACTTGCTAAAAAGCTAGAGGTACCACTCCGATTCCCTCACACTAAGCGGTACACACCCCGCGCGCATACTCGAAAACCTGGAGTACAAAAGCGCACAACACAGATGTGTCTCGGTCGGTCCCCCACCCACCACCCCCGGTCGACAGTAATGTAGGGGAAACACAACGTCTACACTTTTTAAAGACAATAAAATCAAAGTGCCATAGACAACAAGGTCAAACACTAAAACAAGAACATGTTGCTGAGAGTTTTCTATTGACATTATCAAATGTTTGAAATATTTTAAAGAAATCAAAGTGGACAGCTTCAGATCTTGTTGCAAAGTGTTCCAGGTTACAGGAGCAGAGTAAGAAAAAGGCCTTTTTGCCAAGTTCAGTCCGCACTGAGGGGACGCTGCAGGTAATGATGGCCTGCTGAGAGCGCACGTCGTAACTGTACTGATGACGTGACATGTGAGAGGAGATGTATGAAGGCAGCAGACCAAGGAGTGATTTATAGATGAAGATGAACCAGTGTGACAGCCTGTGTGTAGATGATGATGACCACCTGACCAACGAGTACTGGGTGCAGTGATGGTACGGTAGTTACAACCAGTTCTGAATCTTAGCGCACCATGATTCAATCATTCAACCTTTATTTATAGATGTGATAGACGGCATCCAACATCTGCAAGGAGCTTGAAGGGGCGTTCATGTAAATAATGTCACCATAATCGACAGCAGGTAAGAAAGTAGCAGTTACAAGGTGTTTCCTGGCATTCAGAGTTAAACCAGATCTATTTCTGAAAAATAAACCCAGTTTTAATTTTTGTTTCTTTGTGCATCAACTAAACTTTATGATAATCTAAAAAACTAATAAAAAAGTGTCTCTGTGGCTCATTAGTGTCACTATGGTATCCACTCGCCCTGTGTCTCTCACTTCCTGACAGTGCTCTTAATTAGACAAGCAGACAGAAAAGTAGAGCAGAAAATAGCCCTCAAAGAAACATTAACTGTGTGAAAACCATGAATTGTTTTAAAAACATTCCTGAACCGTAAGTGTCTGATGGTCACTCATGTCATTTTGCACGAGTGTAAAGTGTTTTATTAATGAAATACGATGAGCTACAAAGGCCCTTCTTCAAAAAATCATAAAACCTAATTTGTAAAAACCATTGCCCTGGAAAAAGAGCTGGGCTTTATGGCGTTTTATTTATTCTTTGTTACATTGTGCAACGACTACCAAAAGTCATAGCACACTGTTCCCAATCCAACCACTGTACAGTTTGTTTTTTCCAAACGTGTGGGAGGTGAAGCTGATTTAAAATTGTGTTGAAACTGGAATAACGGGTGAATAATAACAATTTTAGTGCTAATGCACTGGTTTTACTGAGACAGTCTTTTTCTGTCGCACTAACAAGCTTTTATGTGGAATATTTGTGTGTGCAGTGGGATGCTTTGAGCTGTATGCCTCTGCTATTCTTACTAATTGAGAAGAGGGGGCATGTTGAAACGCTGCGACTGCTTTCACTGCAGTGGAAGCAAACGAAGGCCTCGCTGCAGGCCTCTGAGCTCAGCTGCTCATGCGCAAATGCACTGATACAGGTCACTAACAGAGACCGAGCTATTAGGCACTGAATGCAAAGTGCTCTGTTGGAGTGCCCTTGGAGCGTATGCTTAATTGTGAATAAGTGTGCATTAATATAGGATGTGTCACTAACTTGCGGCTCATTTAGCTGCAGCTCGAATTCTCGTCACTCCAAACGATAAACAAACGGAACAGTTTAGTAAAGGTCAGGTTGAAAAATTTGCACAATGATGAATTTAAATCAGCTGTATACTTTTTATCACCGTCCTGAAGCTGAGCAGGCATCTGTGATGCTAATGTTCTGGTAATTTCCACCTTTTTTTTTCATTCTTAGGGCCTGTAAAAGAGATGAAAATGTACTTGTAAAACATAAATGTTTTTCATTTGCGTCCTGCAGAGCAGGAAACCAGAGAGCAGGAAACCAGAGAGCAGGATGATGGCTGTTACCAGAGAGCTTGGGGTTTTGAGGGTGTTATTGCTTGGCTTTGCTGTTGTGTCATTTCCTTGTGGTGGCTGGCAGGACGAATGGATGCCACGTCGTTTTTTTCTTCTTTATGGGAGGATGACAGCTACTGACACTGGAGCAGAGAAATCCATTTCCTATCAGGCCTAGAGAATGTAAAAGTGTAACTCAAACTCAGCACAAGACGTCTCATTATCTCACTTCTGAATAGCAGCAAAGACTGAAGACGAATGGAGAAACCTCCACTTTAAAATCAAATAAATTATCTTATCTGGACTGATTAAACTTTTCTTTTCACTATGCAAGTTGTCACATAACTTAAACGTTCACAAATCAAGATGTTTTAGACGTTTGCGTTACTGAAACATGCAGATTTTTTTCCTCACAAATCGTCTCTTTGATTTGCAGCGTGCCCCTTTTTACTCCCGCGTTCAGATTTAACGCTTCACATTAATCATTCAGAGAATAACACATTAATCGGAGGCATGAAATTATGATCTTTTTCTTTTTGTCTTTTCCAACAATGAATTTAGCTCTGTGAACGGATTTGCATTATGCTCTTATCGTCTTGTTTTGTCCTTGCTGTAAATAAGAGTTTAGAAGATCAAACAAATGAGGCTTAAGACGCGGTGACACAAAGGAGGAGGAAGAAAAAAGCAGACGTGTTGTCTGTTCTCAGCTCACTGAGGTTTTAGAGCTGCCTCTGCTCCAGAGGCGACTTCCCAAACCTCCTCTGTCTTTTTGCAGGCATGCAGCCCTGGAGTCCTCCGGCTGTTGTTGCCACAATCTTCAGTGACAATTTGTGAAACGTATTGCATTTTCTAAAATCTTATTTTATTCATGCTCCGACGGCCTGTTTGTATTTTATTTTTAATTGGCAGCAAATCTAGCAGTTTTGCCCATGATTGCCATGATGATTGCATCATGTCCAGTGGTGGGGGAAGTGCTTCACATTGACAGAGCACAGGCAGCTGGTCATACCACTCAGAAGCTGCAGGGCCGTGCGTGCCAACACACTGTTCTGAGTTCCTGGCTACTCGTTGTGAATAGAAAGTTTCATAAAATCTGTCTTTTCTCTGAGCCGTGATCACAGCGTGTGAGTGTGCTGGAACAAAAGTCTCTCTTAATCTTCTGCTCTTGTGTTTTTGCCTTGCACGTCAGCTAACGCGATAATCAGATGAGATGGGAATTTAATTATAGAGCCTCTTTTGATGTTTTAACGTCGCCCGTCACCAAATGGTGAAAGGCGAGCAAGAATGTGTGTATGTCAGCAAAATATCTCAAGTATGCGTCCAAGTAGGGCTGAACAATAATTCAATATCGATATATATCATGATATACTTTTATTCAATAACAGTGATATGAGTTTTAAGCACATTTTCGATATTTTGATAGGATTACAGCGTTTCACTGACGCATTTGTTTTTTTTGTTGATTCACCCTTTATTCTTTATTCCGAACAGATAAAGCCGCAATGCAACTACGTAAGTGTGTGGTGACGTAGGTGTTACGCAGATCTTGCGTCCAGAAGGAGTCAGCATTAGCAGGCTAGGCTTTTCTCCAACGTGCATTAAGTTTTCACTTCAAAATGAGTGTCCATGACTGTCAGAATGCGACTGAACAAGGTTTCATAAGCAAAGAGAAAACAGATGACATCATTGATAAGAGACGAAAGACTAATTTGGCGGTGTAGAAGTGGTTCGGCTTTCTAAGATACGATAAACTGCAGGTTTCAGTCAGTGTGCTGCAAAATGTGACGGGGAGTCGTTCAACTAGTGGTGGGAACATTTAACTTGTTCCACTTGACAGAACATGCTGAGAGTCCAAAGATGAAGCGGGACAAAAGTCTGAGCCAACGTGTCCCTGAAACAACACCCCCAGCTGTATCAATAGAGAAGCACAGGCAGCAAACGTAGGTTAGGGTTATATTGTTGTTTAAAGTTAAAACTATTAATATTGACAACGTTGAGAGTTTTATGTTTATTTGACGGTGATTTCAATTTTTTTTTAGGCTAAATACAAATAAAAGGTGAACATTAATTTATTTATAAAGTTTGTACAGTTTTTCTGAGGCTTTTATATTGTTTATATTGATATTGAATTACTGTATATTGTTATTGAGTGAAATTAAGAAATAAATCATGATCAAAGTTTTAGCCATATCATCCAGCCCTGTGTCCAAGTCATACATTTTTGGGGTTAATCAAATTTAAGATGACCACCACAGCTAACTGATATGAACCTAAACCACAGTGGTTTTAATTCTGTCAATTTTACAAATATTGAGCTCAGATTTGATATGGTAGATATCACAATGTTATTTACTTGGTTTGACTAAAAGCAGCTACGACTTACAGTATTTCTCAGCATAAGATAATCTTGGTTTGAAACTCACTGAAACTCTGGCATGGAAGGTGGAATGGTGATTCATACAATGAATAATGGGCTTTAAAGTGCCTGTGACATTAAATATTCATAATAAATATGCATGCTTTTTTTCAAAGATAATTTTAATAACGAATTGCAAAAAAAATAAATAAAAAAGGAAAAATCACTCCACTGAGATGAACACTTGTTGGGCTATTTGCACATACAGTAACAGGAAGTGATGACAAAGGGGAACGCCTGCATGTGAACAGAGCATTACTACAATGGCCAACAACAAAGACGGTAGAGAATAATTTGAAGTTAGTTTTTTTTTTTTTTTTCTCATTATTTTGAGTCAAAGATGAAAAGGAGCCAGGGTTCAAATGATGTTTCAATCAAGAAAAACCAGAGAGTTCCCCCTTTGCTGTCACTTCCTGTTTCACTTTGGCCATGCCAAGTTAAAAAGAAAATGTGCCAGTTATGTGACAAAATGGGTAAAAATCATATGTAGTGTTAAATATCTTAAATATTAAGATGTTTTCTTGCATTTTTTGTATTTGTAGGTAATGCATGTTACAGTAACTTTAAATATTCCTATTTGATATGACAGAATGAATCTCCTGACAGTTTTTTTATTGCAGCCATTCACCTTTCTGCCTCCAGTCCTCAGACACTGTAATGTAGTTCACACTGTTTCATTTAAAAGTCGGTTATGTTTTGCATTGAAGGCATTGAGACAACGTTTTCTTGTTAAAAGTTAAAGAAAGCAGGAAGCAAGCAAGCTAACAAAAAACAGAAAAAATATTCACATCTACTAACTTGAGCAGCCTTTGAGTGATAAGGTTGCCTTTAACTTGTACCTCAACCGTGATGTTATTTATTGCTTCAACAGTCGTGCCCCACTCTTTATTTTTAGGTCAGCTGGTAATTGTGTTTAGGTATGAATCATTCCCAGCTGCATTTATATGTTAATGTCCATCTTTGTTAATGCTGAGTCCCAATAAACAAAACAAAGATGTTGCTTTGAACTGCAGGGTGCAAGAGGCAGTACTGTGTTGGTGCCTTTTCTTTTCAATCTTCTCCACAGCTGCAAAGCTCAGAGAAATCTGTCATGTGCAACAAAGAGGTGGTCAAGCAATCAATTAAAACAAAGACTTCAGTCCCTCTGTTGCTGAGAGCAATATGAATGGATAACCTTGGTGGAGGCTTTTTTTTATTTATACCAGTCAGAGGCTCTTTTTTCTTCCTTTGCAGCTGTTGCCACGCCATGACGGAGTGATGCATAGATTTCTTACAGAGACTAGGGAGGAAGAAGAGATGGGAGTAAATGCTGTATACACATATACAATGAAGGGCGGGGAGTGTGGCAAAAGCCCTAAAGGGCAAAAGGCTGTGTGCAAAAAGCTAGCTCAGCAGGAGGTTTATTATACCACCAACAGGATCCACTTTACACATCCAGCATGTACATACTCAAACAAAGGCGCATAGCAGTGTGCAAGCAGCAGAAAGTCAGGGTCTAGCTCTTGGTGCAGTTTTTTAGTGGAATGGCACTTTTATGACCATCCTAATAAAGTGCCTCTGGGACAGAGCACCTCCCACACCTCCGCCTATACACACGCCAAGAACAGCTTGATTGGGCCTTAAGACCTGTGTTTATGGGTACATTGATCAATACACTTCCTTAGGGTCTTTATTTAAGATAGAGCTTTGCAGCAAACCTGTTGATAAAAGTAGGGAGGGATGGAACCCCAAGATGGCCATTACTCGAATTAGAGCAAGGTTTGTGAAAGGGCTAACATCGCTCAGATGGAATTCCAAATCAGCTTTGCAAATCAAACCTGCGTTCAACAGAGTAGCCTTGATGTTCAGTGTCTCACCCTCCCTTCTCACTTAAGGTTGCATGTGCTTGTTAATTCAACATGCAGTCACTGATTATTCCAGCCACATCTTTCACCCTTGATTCTCCCTGCCCTCACTGCTGGCAAATGTAAATCCGAAGCGTGACAAATGATGCAGGGCTGCCTCTGACACGTCTGAGCCCTTGGCATCACCATGTCGTTCCCCAGCTTACCTCCCTCAGCTCCACAGTAATTACCCTTATTGGATCACTACGCCTGATCATAGTTGATTTTGGGATGCACTGCCTTTCCCCCCATTCGTTAGACCATCACAGTACTTGGTTCTGATTGAGCACACTGATAATACACAGGGAATAGCACACACATACACACTGTGTAAACTATGGGTTGGTTCTTCTGTAAAGGATTTGTCTACAAATACTTTTTTTTTCCATGCACAAGTAGAACACGAGTAGGATAAAATAATAAAAAAGCACAGTAATGTTTAAAAAAATGTCCCTAATAGATTCCAGTTTGTAAACTATGCCGCTTGAATGGCAAGAAGTGATAGGAAGGGTGAGTGGAAGTGGTTTCCAATTTGTTTTCGGTTTGTTCCAGTAATAAGATCCAGGCCTTTTCTTCCAGTGGATGAGATAATTAACTCCTGGGGACAGACCACGTGGAGCTCTAGTTTTAATTTATGGCACATGAAAAGAGATACCTACAGCTAAGCCTAGGCAGGGTTGCTCAAGTCGCAGACTTCTACTTTTATATTTTCAGTGACAAAGAGATAAAGTGACAGATAAAGTGACAGGTAAAGACAGAACAGAGGACAATTGATATTTTGGGGCACCGGTTGATGGGTTGTGGTCAGTTTAAAAAAAATGTGAGCATAAGCATAAATGTATGATTTCAATAAGCTGGAAGATGATTATATAGACAAAAGAGTACACTTGTAGGAACTTTTATTTTTGGATATGGCAACTATTTATATATATATATTCTGAACAGTTATTAGAGGTGGTTACATTTTTAGTAACGGCTCTATTGTGGAGCATGGACTTTTTTCCAGGTACTTCAGTTTTCCCTAAGACTAAAAACATGTTTGTTAGACTAGTAACTCTAAATTGTCCCTAGGTGTGAGTGAGAGTGTGAATAATTTTTTGATGGATGGATGGATGGATGGATGGATGGATGCATGATTGTAATTAGAACTTGAACACCTTACACTGTACTGTACTACAATTTAAAAAATTGAAACTTTACACTTCTTAGTCTTATGAGGAAAAAGCTCCTTGGACGAGTAATGAAATGTCTTAAAAACAAACAAAAACACATATTTGCCCTTAAAAAAAAAAAACTTTTAGAACTTAGTTTTATGTCAAAATAAGAAAACTAAAGTTATCCAGAGGTACAGTTCAAAAAACATAAAATGGTGTTACAACGTTGCAGAGATACATTCTTTATGGGTTGAAAGGCAGTGAGTCACAGTCGTGTTTTCAAGGCTGAATGTGGGTAGTGTCTGTAATGGTTTGTGTTGGCTGGTCTGTTCTTAGAAACCTCTTACCCACTGTATGACAGCAGCAGCATCAGTATGAGTCAGGTCAGGCTAATTTCCTCTGCTGTAACCTAACTCTCCTTCCTGCATTGTCTTGCTTTGTCTAGCAACGTCTTTGGAATGTGCACCATAATGGTTTCCACAAATTGTTTTCCCCCAATCCTTCTTCAAAGTCAAACACTTTACTGTACTTGAACATGTGTGTCTTAACTTGGCAACATACTTTTCCATTTGGTCATGTGAGTTTCTTTGTGTGAAATGTGACTCATGCTGAAGTATCTAACTTTTTCTTTTTTGTTTCTTGTTTTCTCTTTCCAGAAACATGTGAAAACTCTTGTGACGGTTTGCCCTCCAAGTTATCCTTCATCACAGAAAAGAAAAGGGTTATTTTCTTTAATCCTTTCTTTCATTCATTTGTTTCTGCTTGCTAGCAGCTTTCTTTGAGACCTATTAAACATGGATGACCATAAATACAGAACTTTAATGCCTTACAGGAAGATAGGAGCAATAGCTGCTCTTCTAGGCATCTGGCTTTTGGCAATTCCTGCCATGAGCAATGGACAGACTTTCACTAGTTTCCATCCTGAACGACGGGACTGGGTTTTAAACCACCTGACAGTTCACCAAACCACAGGTGCATTGTATATTGGAGCGGTCAACCGTGTGTACAAGCTCTCAGGCAATCTGACCCTTCTTGTTTCCCATGATACAGGCCCAGAGGATGACAATAAGGCCTGTTACCCCCCTCTGATTGTACAACCCTGTTCCGAGCCCCTTGTCTCTACCAACAATGTCAATAAACTTCTCCTCATTGATTATTCCCAAAATCGTCTGTTGGCCTGTGGAAGCCTCTACCAGGGTGTGTGTAAACTCCTCAGACTGGATGACCTTTTTATCTTAGTGGAACCCTCACACAAGAAGGAGCACTACCTCTCTAGTGTTAACCAGACAGGGACAATGTATGGGGTCATTGTCCCTTCACAGGGTCAAGATGGCACCCTGTTTATTGGCACAGCAGTGGATGGAAAACAAGACTACTTTCCCACCATCTCCAGTCGAAAATTACCACGGGATCCAGAATCTTCTGCCATGCTCGACTATGAAATGCACACTGATTTTGTGTCCTCTCTCATCAAGATACCATCAGACACCTTGGCACTTGTCTCCCACTTTGACATCTACTATGTTTATGGCTTTGCAAGTGGCAACTTTGTTTACTTTCTGACTGTTCAGCCTGAGACGCCAGAAAACAGCATGTCGTCAAGCGGCTCCAGCAGCGATCTCTTTTACACTTCTCGCATTGTTCGCCTCTGTAAAGATGATCGCAAGTTTCACTCATACGTCTCCCTGCCCATTGGATGTGTGAAGAATGGTGTTGAGTACCGACTACTGCAGGCTGCCTACCTTGGCACACCTGGCCGCATTCTTGCAGCCTCGCTTGGCATCAGTGCCCAAGACGATGTGCTCTTCACCATCTTTTCTAAGGGCCAGAAGCAGTTCCATCGGCCACCAGATGACTCAGCTCTCTGTGTCTTCACCATCCGAGACATCAATGCACGAATCAAGGAGCGTTTGCAGTCCTGCTACCAAGGAGAAGGAAACCTAGAACTCAACTGGCTTCTTGGGAAGGATGTCCAGTGCACTAAAGCGGTGAGTTGAACTAAAAATGTGTTTATACTGAAAGCATTAAAATACTATTTCTCGGTACTTGTCTTTGTTTGTACATCTCTGTACATTTAAAGACAAGTTTTGCATTGATCTACATTAATTTGGTATGCTGTGTTAATGAAATAATAAGATGCTCTGTGGAAAAAACAGGATCAAGTTTTTCCATTTCATTTTTATTCTCCACAACCTTAAATGGGCCAACAGACATTTTTTTACTTACATCTACAGTAGTTGATTTCGTTGAAGTCACATAGCAAACAGTAAGAAAATTGCCTAAGTTTCTCAATGAGCCTCGACAGCACAGCGAGTTAGTAGGGCATACGCTGTAATGAAAATAAACACAGCAATCATCCGGAAATGTTTTCAACTGCCTGGCATTTCATGCTCTCTATTATCAAATGACTTTCACACTACATGTAATGATGTCAAATTGTTTTGCTGCTCTGATATAAGCGCACGTCCTCTTTCAAGCGTGTTTCAGGCAGAGAGATTCATAAATTAGGCAGCTTTATGTTTATTTGCAACCATTAAAGCGATTTTCCCCAAGCACACAGAAAATAAATATCCTCTTCTTCTGGATCAAACACGTATTTTTGTGTGGTTGGGGGGTGGGGGTGTAGATAACTGAGGATATCAAGGGGTTGCTCAAGTTATTCTGCTTGATATCATTGATCATACACCAGTTCATTCCTTTTAAAATCCATGATTATTTCATAATAAAAAGCTGTGTATCTTTAACTGCTGTCAAGTAAAATTAAGGTTCTTGATCTTACATTGGGTCCCAAGAGACTGCAGTCCTTTGTGCTTTTCTTACTGAATTGCTAAACTAAGATTATTTAAAGCAATGACAGTTGCGCTACAGTTATTCTCTATGTCCAAACAGATATCAGGAATACTATGCATGCATCTACTGTATATACTACAGGATTTAATAATGTCTCTGTCCTTCACTGTGACGAGAACCACAAATTAGCTTCTTTATTGTGCTAATTCCACTCAGGGAACTCAATGGACCACTACAAATAAAATCTGTAAATACATCACTGGCACAGCATCAGGGGTGAAGAAGAAACCATCTTGAAACTGGATTTTGTTGTATTAGCTCCACTGAGAAGGCAGTATGAGATGATGAAAGTTGCAGACTAGGCATGAGGAGACGCAGTGGTGTCTGGCGATGACAATGATGTGGTTGGGAGCCTTGTTAACCACGGAAGCTCAAATTAAAACATTTGTTTCAGCTTGCCAGAAGAGTCCTCCCTATGATCCCAGTATGTGGTGAAGGATGCCAGCTGTTACCTGCACAGCTGCACCTCCCAGTCCATTCTGCGGTCATGTGTGGCCCATGATGTTCTGCTGTCCTCTGAGATTAAAGGCTACATGAGCAGTGTGCGTTATGCCATCGAACTGAGAGGATGTCACATCCTTAAAATCACGCCCTCACGTTCAATAGGCAACCAATAAATCCATTTTATGAAATGGATTATGCAGATAGACATCTTTGTCAGATAGGAGTGTTACATGTTGCATTTAGCAGCCAGATCTGTCGGCTATGCTGATGCTGTTGGGCTAATGTGTGACTGCTTTCAGATGGACAATTCACATTTTGTATTGTCCTAATAGAATAGGTTTATAAGCTTAGAAGTTCAATGTATCAGATTCATCAAAGGCTATTACCAAGCCACCATTTATACAGGATGATGACATTGCTAGGGTGTTTAAAAAAAATAAATAAAAAAAAAATAAGCCAGAACATGAATGATCTTTGCAATGACTTGGTGAGGCTTTAAGTAGTGCATTAAAAATTCTGTGAGCTCTCTATTACACAGCATGTGATAGGTCCAAAATAGTTGTGTGTACAGATGAATCAAGAAAACACAATATATTTTTTTCCTGACATTATGTATCAACTATGAAATATAATATTTAAATTTGTTTTGCAAATCACTTTTATGTTACAAAAAAGAACATTTTTTTACTCTCACATACAACACAAGGATTTTTATTTTCCAAAGCAAGTTAAGATATTCATGTTGAGGGCTTACTGTATAGGCAGATTTTTAAGCATCTTAAAACACTTTAAATGTTTTGTTGAATTGAATATTTTCCTTGTTATTTTTGTTTAAATTTGTGTTGAAACTTTTTTTTTTATTTTATCAAGTCATTAAAATTTCAGTATTCCACTACAGTAGTCCCTCGCTACTTTGCGGTTCATTTATTGCAGACTCGCTCCATCATGGTTT
Source organism: Hypsolebias martinsi (assembly GCA_031762355.1). Lineage (NCBI taxonomy): Eukaryota > Metazoa > Chordata > Actinopteri > Cyprinodontiformes > Rivulidae > Hypsolebias > Hypsolebias martinsi. Next base: position 5,040,863 of record JARVGQ010000116.1, on the reverse strand, counting down.
TTCAAAATGAGATTGAACATGACACAGAACTGGCTGATAGATGGATGAGCCGCATGAGCGGCATAGAATTTTTATTTAAAATAATCTATTTTAAATTAGTTAGCGCCTCTGTGCAGCCCACACTGCAGGACAAGCTTCCTGCTGCAGCTGATCAGCTGTCCTCTGTGCAGAGCGGAGAAGTGGGCGTGGCCAAGAACACTTGCAGGTCGCTGAGAGCAGCGAACGTAGAGAGAGGGAAATATATATATATATATATATATATATATACAGGTAACCCCCGGTTTCCGGCGTAGTTCCGTTACA
>JARVGQ010000116.1:4985406-4997530 GCA_031762355.1 Hypsolebias martinsi | reverse complement strand
CTACGGGCGTTTACATGCAGGAAATGAAGACCTGACCTGTTTTTAAAGTTATTTGGTGTACTGTAGTAAGTGTGTGGGTGTGTGGGGGGGGGGGTGGGGGGGGTATGTTCAACGACCAGTCTGGAACAGCAGAATATTCACTACACTGATGAACTGTCAAGCTTCAAAAGAGTTTATGTACTTCTTGCAGTACAAGTACCAGTTGTTAGATCAGCACAGAAATCAGATTCATGTTCTTACCACTCTCAAGTAAAGTAAAACCTTCTGTAGCTAAAACTGATCCCAGAGCTGTTTATTCCAGTCCATATGTTCTGTGACAGCAGTACACAGTTCTGTCTGCAGGTTTTTGTCTCTTTTCTCTCACTCTGAATGCAGGACGACAGTAAATCAAGTGTACTGCTGTTACCCTCATTTGGTTAATTCTGAATGCACTCTGACCCGCTCTTTTTAACAGTTCTTGTGGAGTGTGTGTGTGTGTGTGTGGGGGGGGGGGTGGTCAGGGGTTATAAACGGTCCTCTAAGAAAGAGAATACCCCGCTCTGTGGTGTGCAAAAAAAAAAAAAGTTAGGCTGATCAAATCCGCGTTCTACTCCTCTGCCTGTCTCCTCTGCCTTTTTCTGAACTTTTCTCCCTCATATGGACATGATCATTTAACCTATTATTATTATTTAGAACAAAAAGAGTGCAAGCAGTTATTTGGGGATGTGGGTAGAAATGTAGATGTTTTATATCATTGTGCTGTAAATACGTCCAACAAGTCTCCCACTCTCCTCTTCCTCCCAGTCTGGAACAAAACAAGCAGCTACATTTGTGTGGACACAAACATTTATGTGGTTTTTACAGTAAAAGAACACATGAGGTGGTGGTGGTGGGGGTGGGGGTGGGCAGATTTTTTCCAAAGAGAAGCTTTAAGCCCAGTTGTGGGATAACAGGAAGCCAGATAGTTGTGTGTGTGTGTGTGTGTGTGTGTGTGTGTGTGTGTGTGCGTGTGCGTGCATGCAGGGGTGGGAGTAGGCATATCTGGACTGGGGGTGGCCAACCGTGGAGCCGTCTGGCCGGAGTCTGTGGTCAGCTTATGAAACAAAGAGGGGGAAAAAGCCCAGAACTTGGTATTTTAATGTGTTTCTTTCAACTCAAATTTTTGCCTTCTAACAAAAACTAAAAAGGACATTTTACCTGACATGGCGGCCTAGCCCATTCTGACTTTGCACATTTGAGTCATCGCTTAACTTCAGACGAACAATTTCACCCTCGATCCATCTGAGTCCAGACAGAGCAGTAGTAAGAGAAAGCAACTGTACAGCGATGCAGGCGTCCTCTTTGAATTTCACGCCAGCTGTGCATGGTTTTTGGCAGAGGATTTTTAGTGTAAGAAAAACCTGTTGGGCTCCCACTGCTAATGCTAGACATTACCTCACAAAAGCGGATTTATATACAGGAAGTAGCTTGTCCCTCAGGTAATACTAGCAGCAATAAGTCAGCAGGGAAGATCTTGCTGCTCAGCTCCAAATGCAACACAGATAGTCCCTCAGTGCTGTAGCTGTAAGAAACAATGTTGAGTAAAGGGAGAGGGAGAGTATACGTTCACTTTTACTGATTCTCAAGGCTACAGCGCTGTAGTGTGATTGTCAGTGGTGGGCACAACTAATTAAAAAGTTAACTTGGCTAACCGCTAATATGCTCACTTAAAAAATTAGCTTTACTTATGCTAAACCTCCAAACAGGCAATCAAATTAGTGAAGCTAATGCTAATTGATAACCGCTAACTTTTATCACACACTGCTGTTGCTGACACTGTAAAACTAATGTGTCCCTCATGCCATTCACTATAATAAATTAACTCACATTAGTTATCCTATTTGTGGTTAACTATTGTTTAAACTAACTACAAAGTTGCTGTGCATTCTCATTAATATTCTCTCCATCACAACTAATGTGATCAGTTCATCCACTGAGACAGAGCTCCCCACACCTCAGGAGAGAGATAAAGAGCATCACTGCAGCAGGAGCGCACAGCCGTTGGAATCATATTTCTGCTTATTTAGTTCTTATGGCTAACATTATAAACACAAAAAGATGAATATTTGTATGCCCTACATTAAAGAAAAGATGTGTGAATTGTGTGTGAGAGTCACATCCCAGAGAGACTGTGTGCTTCAAAGGATGCTGGGTAACCTTGTTTTTAATGATGTGTACAATGTTTCTGGCTGTTTACGATGTTTCTGAGTGTGGAAATGGATTGTTCTTGTTAATTCCTGTTTGGGTTTGGTTTGGCGTTCTTGTTAACGTTTCTGTTATTGGCTGTAAACTGGCACCACGAGTCAGAAGGTGAAAGCACTGTGAGGGCAGAAGCTACAACCCTTACTTATGGGTGATGTCACTGAGTGATGATTTGCTTTGCTTAGCATTATTTTGTGTAAGTCACCTTTCTTCTGTATGCTTTTTGGAGGTGGTAAACAGTCTTCAAAAAGGGTTATCAGACTTAAAGTTACCGGAACTCGGTTTAGCAGACGCTAATTGCTAATCTCAGAATTAGCAGAACTGTGCCCACCACTGGTGATTGTATTCATGTCTTAGTGCTGAAGAAAGAAAAAAGCATACCTCATGTTCATGTTTAGGAAAAAAAAATCACACCTTAAATATTTGTATGAGGTTCTTTAGATTGGGACTCCTATTATATCCACTAGGGATATGTTATACCAATTTATGCATGCACACATGCATGGTAGGATTGAATTGGTATAGCAGCCATGTGCCAAAGCAGTTTTAGAATCAGATCTAGATGCAACTACCATAACCTTTTTTAGGATAAGGTAGAATGTGTTTTTGTCACAAGAATATGAGGATGTTGTATGGATATGATATGCATGTGAGGTCTTATTGTCACCAAATGTGAGAGGGAAGTTTCAACTGGAGCTAGAAATAAGACATTTTATCTGTGAACTTACGTGGGCAGGAACTGCAGACTCCATGAAGTGTGGGCTGCGGCCTTTGGTTTTGGTTAGTTTGACCCAAAGGGTTATTCCTGATGAGAGTGTGTGACAAGTGATCAAGTGAGAGAAAATATATCTGGTGTTATAAAAAAGTAAAAGTCTGGGTAATTTTGTTGTTTTTTTTTTTTTTTTTTTTTTTTTTTGTGTGTGTGCATGTTTTAAGACGCTGTTTGGCTGACCATTACTGTTATGCTCTTTAATAAAATCCACGTTTTTGCTGTGAGTCAGAGATTTACTGTCATCTTTTTTTTTTATTTGACCAATGTTGAATAATAATGTTTAGTCACACCACACCATTTTCTTATACCTTTTATTTTATAAAATTCAATCAACTTAGTAATCAGATGGAAAGTCTGCAAGTACGTTTGTTTCACCAGGCATTCACCTAAATAGCAGAAAAGTTGAATGAATGCATGTTTACCTATGAAGAATCTTAACTCCTCTAGACAGTTCTTTTAATAGAAAACTCTTCTTCTGCTGCCATTCCTGCTACTTAACTGTTGCTTTGTCATTGATGACACCTTTTGTTGAAATGGAGAACTGCAGCAGCATTGGTATGAACAGCAACAAACACTGTATGTGTGCTTCACCCTGATCAAGGGAATCAACTAATATTTAGGAATAAAAATTAACTTTACTGTACTTTAATTGTCTATATCTATTGGTCTCAAATTATGGTACAAGTACCACTGTTGGTACTCAGGATAGTTTAGTGGTACTCTAAATAATAATTTAGAGTAACTAAATTAAAACATATATTGTTTATTATATTATGATAATAATTATTTTCATAATTGACAAGCTAATTTTAAATATAACAGTATTATTATTGTTATTATTATTATTATTATTATTATTATTATTGTTGTTGTTCTTGTTGTTGTTGTTGTTGTTGTTGGTAGTGGTGGTATTATTATTATTATTATTATTATTATTATTATTATTATTGATATTAACAACTCTAATAATAATAACAGCTACAGGATAAATTACAAGTTAGATAATGGTCAATGTCCAAATGTTGATATTAAGCTAATAAGCAGAGTTCTGGTTGTGTCAAGTTCAAGCCAAATGCAATTTTGACTCTAAATGTTGCCATTTACTCTTGGACAGTATGGTGCCACAGGTGACAGAACTGTAGTCTCCCAGTGAGCAGGTTGCCAGATCAAATCCTGACCTGGACTTTGCATGTTCTCTCAGTGCATGTGTGTTTTTCTTTTGATTCTCCAGTTTCCTCCCACAGACCAAAAACATGCATGTTAGGCTGATTGACCTAAAGTGTCTCTAGGTGTGAGTGAGAGAGTGAATGGTTGTGTTTCTCGTTTGTCTCTATGTTTCCCTGTTATGAACTTGCGACCTGTCCAGGGTGTCCATGACCTCTCACACAGTGAGTGCTGGATATGGGCACCAGTGACCAAGAAAGGAAGAAGTGGGCAAATATAAAGGATGGAAGGGATAGAGTTGCATTCAGGCCTAAAAAAAAATCAGGCCCAGCCTGCCTGAACCCCTATCACTTTTTCCGAGCCCGACCCGAAATTGACCCATTAACTGTGTTTACAGGCCCGAAACCCCCCCCCCCCCCCCAAAAAAAATGATGAAGCTTTTAAAGCTTTTGTGAGCAAATCAGTTTGACATGATGGTTTTTACAAATGTATTTCAAAGAAAGGAAGAAATAAGATTTCTTCTTTATTAACAAGAGCCAGCAGATTATCATAATTATTATGATAATATATAACGGTCAGCAAACGCGCGTGGCTGATGAATGAAATTGGGTCGCTGGCTGTGCACATCTGCTGACGTAGCAGATGAGTCCAGTTCAGCTTCAGGTGGGTCGCTGGCAATGATCCAGCTGGACTTCTTTTTGCCTCTTTCAACTGGCAGGTTAGCACAGGGTCAATTGGCCGTGCGCGGCTCACAATCCAAATTGGATCCCGCCCGCCCATCAAGCACATTTTGGGTTGGACCAGGCCAGGCCGGGCCCAGGTTATAAATGACAGTTCTAGGAAGGGAACTAATCCAAACAGAAGTTCAGCGGACAGTATTTCTCAAATTTCCACTGGAGAGTAGTAGACACCATTGTAAACCAAACCTGTTACTGGTAGTTTTTTTTTTTTTTTTTAATAGTGTTGCACTAGATTTCATTTTTGCATAATGTTTATTACTTGTGAATCAGTCAAGTATTTCCTAGACCTTTGGCATGCTAATGTCAGCTGGCAACAGTTGCTTTAGCGGAAGAAGATGAGGACAGAGCAGCCTTTAGGCTCTCACGTGTTTCTTACTGTCCACCTGTACGCAGTGTACATCACTAAAGAGAGGCCATCACACCTGCAGAGATGAGCTGGATTATTAATTTACCTTTCATCTTCAGACACTTTATTTGATTTATAAGCGTCAGAATTTCCTAAATAGTTGTTAGATAAAAAGAAAATAAAGTAAATACAAAGGGCTTCTTCTCTGTGTTCTGCAGGTCTTTGTTCAAATTAGAATCAACAAATCCAAGTGCACCTAATTTAATTTCCTGCAGCCTTTCTGTTGGCTCTTTTGTCAATTCATCAGCAAGGCTTGCTGTAGTCTCTGGGAAGTGTTTTCACAGTTACAGGTAATGGAATATTGAATTTTTTTTCATGCATCTACAAATATTTTGAGATTGTTTACAGAGTGAAAGTGGAATTATTTAAGTACAGTATCTCAAAATGGTACTGGTGTGATGTCTACTCTGACTGGAGCATTTATGTACACTATTTCAGAGAAGTCACACAGTGGCAGAACTTATTATGTATGACTTGCATGATAATGAGCTATATCTTTGTGATACCCTGATGCATGCTCAGTCATTGTCATTATCATTATGACTAAGGACAGGTAATGCGAGAAGGACTATTTGATTTTTAATTTTTCTTCTGGGAAAACTTTCATTATGGCAAGTTATTTTTTATTACATGGGTGTTACTTTGATGCCCACCCTCTTCCAGGATTTCAATCCAGATTGATACCTATTGCAAACATCTTTCAGGCAACAACAGCAGTGTCCTTTAAAACAACATACAGGCTTCAAGGCTGAGGTTTCAAATCAGCTGAAATTTGGTACTTCAACTAATGCTAGTTCAAGTGTGCCATTTAAGGAATATTCCAGTCATTTTGAAGTATCGTTTTGATAATTAATTTGGAGAAATAGCTTAATTCTGGCATGACTGATTGGGTAACACCTAGTTTGAACACAGATAAGACCAAAGTGGATTGCTGCCTTCTTAAAATGGCTCTAATCTAAAAAAATAATGAAAAATCTTCATTCAACTCTTCTTTTTTCCTACTAAACCCTTTCATCACCTTTATTTTCACATTATATGAATGATGGGCAATTTTGGACAAGCTAATAATGGGGAGTGGGGGTGTGGGGTCTGAGTTTACCCAGTACCAAAACAAATCTTTCCATATTAAAAAAAATCTAGACTTTGTGATAGCCACGAGATCATTTATTTTGATTGACATGAACTTTAATGTTTTTCCAGATTAAAGCTAATTAAAGAGTTACCTACACCAGGTAAGGTAGTTTGTTCATAACAGTTACAAAGAACACGTCTTTGAAATGACTGCATTTTTCCTTTAAGCTGGTTAAACAAAGGTTGAAGTAAAATACGAACAATCTCAATAACATGAATGCTATATTTATGTATTTATTTCTCTCTTCTTTTTTTTTTTACAACCAATGTGTTGAAATCACTTTTGACAATCTTAAAAAAAAAATGTCTATAGATAATCTCTAATCTCCACTTGGTGTTATCCAGTCAACACCATCCATCCATTATCTTTACCCGCTTCTTCCATTTTGGGTCACCAGGGTCGCCGGTGCCCATGTCCAGCAATCACTGTGCGAGGGGCGGGGTGCACCCTGGATGGGTCGCAAGTCCATCACAGGGACAGTCAACACCAGGCTTCCAAAATGTATCATCCATCTGTGGAACCAATAGATGTTTTTTGTTGCATCCCCTCAAATCCAAAGGAACCCTGTCCCCATATCCACAGGGCTCAACAGATCTTTAATGGCATCCTGTTACTAGACATCTTTTTGAGGAGTATCTATTCAAAAACAAAGTGAATGGTCATAAACACATGGCTGCTGGTGTACAGTATGCATCAGGTTCAGTCTCTGGCCTTTAAAAAGAAAATAAGTTGATAGATCGGATAAGAGGGTGGTGCGGTGGCTGGTGATAGAGCTGATGCTCCTCAGTGAAAAGGTTGTCGGACCGACTCCCTGCCTGGGTCCTTTTAATTATGGAGTTTGCATGTTCTCTCTGAGCATGAGTGGGTTTTCCCCGGGTACTCCGATTTCCTCACAGAGACCAAAAACATGCATGCTAGGCTGACTGGTATTTTTAAATTCTTACTCGCAGGTTTACTTGTGGTTCCTAGAGTTTCCAAAAGCAGAAAGGGAGGAAGATCTTTCAGTTCTCAGGCTCCTCTCTTGTAGAACCAACTTCCAGTTTTTGTCCGTGACGCTGACACATTATCCAGTTTTAAGACTGGGCTTAAGACTTTCCTTTTTGCTAAATCCTATAGTTAGGGTGGGCTTGGGTTTCCTGAGCTATCCCTTAAGGCTCCAGTATACTTGCGCGTCTGACTGTGCGCACTGTCTGCAGAGTGTTGAGAATTTATACTCGAGCCTCCACCCTGAGCGGCTGCTGAGGCGCTCCACAGACAAGGGGCGTTTACCTTCAGGACAAATTGAGGTCGCCGACTGGTCATTTGCTGACACGCCTACTGGGTTGATTGACAGGTCGCAAAAACACAAAACAAGCAAGAGCTGGCAGCCCCAGCCACAGCAGTGTTCTGTGTTTATATGTTGTTAATAAAAAGTTCTAAAAAAATTTTAAAACAGGGATAGCTGGCCATGCAGCCCACACATCAGACCAGTCCATAAGGAAATCTCCGGACCCTCCTGCTGGACCTGATTTTAATTCACTCATGACAAATTCCTTCATTTCTCACCATTTCAGTCATGGCGTCAGTGGAGGAGGAGGAAGAGATCACTTGCCTCTTAGGAAAAAAAAAACAAAGAAAAGGCTATTACACCAGATCAGGGATGAAGAAGGGGAATTTAAATACAGTGGTGTCGCATACGTTACAGTCTGTCGCGGGGCAGTTTACTGTGCGACACCGAGTACGTGTACGCAGTCATAAAAATTAAGCTTTGCACAAAAATGCCCTGCGGACGCCCGTTTCGACTTCAATCCGGTACACGCGGACTGACATATGCGCTAGTACACTGGAGGCTTTAGTTATGGTGCTATAGGCTTAGACTGCTGGAGGACAAACTGACCACATTTCTTCACTCTGCTACTGTCTTTACTTACGCTGCTCAACCTGTTTTGTATTTCTAACTATTTTTTCTATCCTTGACAAGTTTTTGTCTTTCAGGTTCACCTGGACCTATATCTGGACCAACCATTCTGTGTTTGTTTGTCTCTCCTTCCTGTCCTCTCAAATCAGCCTGTCAAAGCAGATGGTCGCTTGTCCTGAGCCTGGTTCTGCAGGTTTCTTCCTTTTAAAAGGGAGTTTTTCCTTTCCACTGTTGCCATTGTGCTTGCTCAGGATGGGAGACGGCGACAAAGTGAAGAATCAATGTGTCTGCTGCTTCCTTAGATAGAGAACTTTACTAAATGGCTTTTCTATTTATGTGAATGAATGTTCCTGTAAAGTGCCCTGAGACAACTTTGTTGTAAACTGGTGCTGTATAAATAAACTGAATTCAACTGAATTGAATTAGTGGAGAAGTCAGGCTCGGAACCGTCAAGTAAGGTGGGATGTGGGGGAAGGATGCTTGACTGAAGCGGAGCATTTACAAATGTAGGTACATTTAGATGTTTTAACAACATGTTAAAACACACCAAAATGCAGGAAATTGCATCTACTTTATTCAAAAATTTCTTGGGGAGGACTCCAGATCCCCGCACGCTATTTGCGTTCCGGCATAGATTGGTTTACAAATTAAGCATTGCTTTACACTTTTGGAAAAACTTTTATCTGTCATTGCATTGAGATGTGGAAGTCTCTAGAAATCCTAGGACTACATTTTTGCTGCATGGAAAACTTCATTTGCCTTGTCTTTGGTAAGATGGTTTATGTTTTGAGCAATCACCTCCAAAGTAGTAGGTTCCACCAGTCTGGATCTGGATGGGAATAGCTGTCCTGACTGTGGACGCCTCATCTCCATCCACTGTTAGCATAGCATGGTTTTCCAGAGCATTTAGATGAACACTATGCCACTGGCCATCATTCAAACCTGAACCTGTGAAGAAGAAAAACAGACATTTTCATCCATAAATAACACCTTTTTGGGCACCCAAATGCTGCAATAGGTCAGCTATGAAAACTAAAGGCCTAGCCTAGCTTGAAGCATATCACCCAGTGCTTCCATGTCAGAGTTTAAAACGAAAGTTACGTATATAACTACTGTTCTATGAATCCCGGATGACTGCCAGAGGGCGGTGCTGAAAGCACTGTGTTTCCTTCGCGCATGCGCTGTTTGAGCAATGATATAAAAAAAAAAAATCACAGGTGTGACATGGATGATTATCAGAGGCTATATAGCCTGGCGTCATCCGCAGCTCTGCTCCTACAGAATCTTCTCGCGGAAAGCTAGGATTCTGAGTGACAGACTGAGAAACTCTGGCGGTCATCCAGGATTCATAGAACTGTAGTTACATACGTAACTTTCATTCTATTTCATCACTCCTGACCACCAGAGGGCAGTGCTGAAAGCACTGAATGTCTAATACCAACAATGTCACAAGGAATCTTAAGCGCATACCTCACTGAAGAGGCCCAGAGGACCCTTGCAGAAGACCCTGGCCCAGGGAATGAGGGGTGGCCAGGTTAACTCTGTAAAGTCTGGTGAACGTGCTTGGGGAAGCCCATGATGCAGAAGCACATATTGTTTCCATCGAAACCCCTCTCAGGGCAGCCCAGGCAGCGGACACGCTCCTGGCAGAATGTGCCTTCATGCTGACTGGCAGGACGCTGTGACCCGCGGCGTAGGCGTGGCAGATGACATCCATGATCCAGTGAGAGTGGTGCTGTTTGGAAAGAGGATAGCCTAACTTAGGGCATCCATAAGACACAGACAGCTGGTTTGAACATTGTATAACGGCAGTAGCTGCAATGTATGCCTCCAGTGCTCTCACTGGGCACAATAATCCAGACCCCTCGCCAGGTATAGGCTGAAAATGTGCCAGCCTCAATGGTTGGTTACTGTTAGAGTGAGGTAACACCTTGGTACAAATGCAGTGTTTGGCCACAAGGTAACATCAGAGCCCTTAGGGCCCCACCTGACGCATGAGGAGCTGAGAGAGAGCCTGTAGCTCGCCGACTCTCTCGCTGAGGCCATAGCCAAGAAAAGCCGTCTTACATGAAAAATCACTTGAGGTCCACCTGCGTTAGAGGTCCGAAAGGAGGGCGGCACAGAGCTTCGAGAACCAAGGAAAGCTTCCAACCTGGTGCTCATGTAGTTGTCGGCAGGTGTAACCTATGGGCACCACACAGAGAAGAGAGACTAGCCCATGGCTCCCCACCACAAGGCCATCAATGCTGGTGTGATCAGATGATATTGCCGCTACATAAACTGTAAGGGTTGAAGGAGAGCCACCCTTACCGAGGAGAGACTGGAGAAACTCCAGATGGTGGGTACTGTACAGGAGACTGGATCCTCGTGATCAGACACCATTGGGAAAACAGACGGCATCTGTTTTCATCCTGCTGATGAGTAGAGGGTGTCCTGGCGCCCAGAATGGTGCATCTGACAGAACTCAAAACTCCAGTCAGCTGCTGTCCTAGCCTTGCAGTTGACACATCATATCAGTCCCCCCAACCAAATTAGAGAAAGGGACGGAAAGGCATATAAGAGGACCCTTGGCCAAGGATGAGCCAATGTGTCCTGGCCCTGCGCATCAGACACCCCGGTAGGGGAGTACCCTACAGGACACTGAGGTTCCCACCCGTGGTTGATGTGGTAGACAATAAAGGTGTTGTCCAGCCAAATGAGAGCATGTCCCCCTTCCAGGTGGGGCAGGAAGTACCTGAGTGCCAATGCGCTGCACGCAGCTCCAGCACATTGTTATGGTTGGAACGGTCATTTGACCCCAGCAGCCCTGAACCGCTCTGCGTTGCCACACAGTGCCCAATCCCCTGGACCTGGCATCTGTCGTGACCACTTTCTTGCAACACAATACCACTCCCATGGGGACACCACTGGGTGAATAATCTTTGTCCCTCCATGGAGTCAGAGCCTGAAGACCTGACCATGTCACTGCGAGCCTGTGATGCCTGTGCGGCTTGGCATCCAGACGAAAGCTGTTGAACCACCTCTGCAAGGGGCGAAGTGACAGCAGGCATAAGGGCACCACCCGAGTGACTGACGGCAGCTTGCCTAGTAGCTACCAGAAGTCAATGTAAGGGAGCTGCTTGCCCAGCCTGAACTGACTGACAAACTGGAATATGCCACTCACCCTTGAGAGGATGGGCGAGCTCTCATGGAGGGTGAATCCAGAATCACCCAAGAAAGGTGTATGCTTGGAAAAGGATCAGGCATCTTTTCTCTAGGTTGACATTAAGGCCCAACTGAGACACCTGAGCGAGCAGGCGGGTCATGTTGCGAAAGGCACAGGCCCGAGACGGGACACAGAGAAGCCAGTCGTCTAAGTACAGCAGAACCTTCACTCCAAAGGCCTGCAGAGGAGAGAGGGTTGCCTTCATGCACTGAGTGAACACCCTCGGGGAAAGAGAGAGCCTGAATGGGAGTACCCGGAGCTGCCAGTGATGATCCCGATAGGCAAACCTGAGAAAGCGGCGATGCTCTGCTGCAATGGGCACATGAAAATAAGCATCTTTCAGGTCTATAGACATGAACCATTCTCCCTTTGTGATAGCTTGAAGAACCTCTGCTGTCATGAGCATGTGGAAGGGCAGCACCCTTAAATAACGGTTGAGTCCCCTCAGATCTAAAATGGGATGAAACCCGTTGTTCTCTTGCCCGAGGAAGTAAGTCGAGTGATAGCCTCTGGGTTGTTGCAGAGGGTCCACTGCCTTGAGTCTTTGGTGGACACCACCCATGGGTCCACGGTGTGAGCAGCCCAGTG
>JARVGQ010000116.1:4950903-4963827 GCA_031762355.1 Hypsolebias martinsi | reverse complement strand
AAATAGTTGAATGATACAACATATATATGTTGTGCCACTTTATGCATAGTTCCAACATCATGTCACACACACTTTAACTAAAAGAGAGTTTAACCTTCTCTGTTTGAATGTAATTGTGTTATGAGCTATCTGTAATGAAGTATTAATTTAGTCTGTGTGTTTGTGCTCAGTTTACAACACATTCATGTGTGAGTGTTGCTTCAGAGACAGTTTGACATGTCTCATCCATGTTCTGCACAAACACAGTGCAGAAACATGACAGCAAACTTCCTCCAGAAGTTCAGAAGAGTTACTTTTGGGTCTAAAACAACTCTTCCATGTTTAATAAAATCTTTTATTTGTGCCTAGTTCGTAGATGAAACGAGCTTTTGATGTTAAGCCCCAAACTGCTAGTCGTCTGAATGAGGAGTTGTGTTGGTGAATATTATTAGTATTCAGTATGTCAACTCCTCGGCCTCTCCAGGGGTTGTGGAGGATCGAAGCAGGCAAACACACACATACAAAAAAAGTGTGCAGCTTCTTTGGAGGTGTTGCCTTGAATGTTCATTGCTGCTGATCCAAAGTCAAGTCCAACAGCTCGATGGGCTTTGGCTTCTGTTTGCTCACAGACATGATCCTCAGTGTTTAATTGCTTGGTCTGAATGACTTCTTAAGAAAAGCTGAAGTCTGAAGATACAAGTTAAAGATACTTGATGTTTTCCACGATGCACTGCTCAGAAGCCACCTTCAACAAGTCATATTGCCCTCAGTGTGAGACATCTATTTGACCTTTAGCTCAACATGAGCTTAAATGTCACCTCGAGTCATACATGCAGACTATCACAAGACATATCTTGTCTAAGCTCCGTTTGTTCCCATGTGTCTGACTGATGTAGTCTGTGGCCAAGCACATGGTGTTAGGAGACGGCGAGAACAAAGGCGGGATGATATCAAACAGGAACCGGAGCGCGTTTGGCTCCAGTTGCATTTCCGACTTAGAATAACAAAGAAGCTCTGTGTTTGGCACAGTGGGGAAAGAGCGAGAACAGAGTGAGCCGAGGGGAGGCAGACGCTGGATAACAGAAATCAGGAAAGGGAATGTGATATCTGTAACATAAGGCCCTCACACCTGGCAGTGTGAGCGATGAGACCGTAGCATTTCAGATATACTAACATAAAATCAGCCATGCAAAACACATGCCCTCTTAACAATTATTTACATAGGGTAGTGTGATATGCACCCACTCCCACAATCGCATAGTTCAACTTTGACAGTTACACACACAAGCAAGCATCGGTCACCCGTTAATGTTTCCATTTGCTTTCTGGATGCATTTCAATACACGTTTTTACCTCGTGCCAACACAAAACATTTAGACTGCACCAATTCAACGACCGTCCTCGGGTTACACCTCAGTTAATCCATGACTTTCTCTTCATATCATTAACTGCTTCCTCTCACTCTCATATATCACCACTCATTTCCCCTTTGAGCGTGGTTATTAGCTTCCTGTTTTATATGTGAGCCATCCTGCTGCCATGTTAAACTGTGCCTTTGTTTAGTAAATGTAATGACAAAAGCAGTAATATTAATGATGGGCTGAGGCTGGCTCAGCACAAAGGCAGCACAGCGGAACTGATGAAAAGACCCGGCTCACTTACCTTCTCTTCTCCGGTAGTATTTGTGTGTTTGAGTGTTCCTTCTCCTGCAGGGTGCTGTATCATTGCTGACAGCTCTGACACACACGAGAGAAGTACAGTTTTATCTCAAAATGTATGCTCAGTATACAGTGTGTATGCAGTGTAGCTGCATTGGTGCCATATGTGGAAAGCTTGGCTTGTTGGCTGCAGTTTTACTGGAGTTGCTTAAGGCTTTTTTCGTGTTTGGTCATTACATGTCTTCTGGTTGATTTTCATACAGGAACGTAACCTACAAGTGTTTTTACCCCCTAAATGCTTCCTGGTTGGCCAAAGTTGACCAGATTAGGGTAAACTGCTGTGCATCCAAATAAATCTCTAGTCTTTCAACACTAAGTTTATTTATTTGCAGGACTGTTTTTAAATAACAGGTAATCAAAGCAGTCTAGTATAGGCCTGTCACGATAACAAATTTTGCTGGGTGATTAATTGTCTCAGAAAATATTGCGATAAACGATAATATTGTTTGAAATTTGGAAATAATTAGTAGTTGTTGTCAAATTTAAGAAGAAATGTTGGTTAATTTGTTTTAACTGTACTACCTTTTTTGATCATCGGATGGCAGTACAAGACGGTTACTGAAGGATGGATAGTGAGGGAGCGAGCAGCGTGTCTCTTTAAGAAAAATGGAAGGGAGGCCCCTTGATGTGACATGAGCTGTCTCTATTCGGTTCTCCAAAATGGTGGATGCTTGGTGTGGTTTGAGCTCTTTAGCATAGCATTTTTTTTACACAAAGGCACAGGTGTCAACCGTGAATTTTGGAGCTTCGACAAGACTGAGTCCCCCCCCCGAGGTCGGCCTGTTAACTTAGCTTGTAGCTTAGCTTCTCAGCTTATCTGCTTGTTACGATCCAAAAACATAATTTCGGATGGTTAAAATGGATTTTAAAGAGAAAAGAGAAAGGGAGGGGTCAGTGAAGAACACCAGAGTTGAGCCTTTTATCATCCAGTGTCTTTAGTAGAAAGAGAAAGACATGAAGAAACGATAAAGCTGAAAAATGAAAATGAGGTTGATAATTTTCATTTCTCATGCGATTAATGGATTTATTGTTTATTGTGACAGGCCTAGCAGAGTATAAAATAAACAGTTGTTTTTTTAATCCAAATAAGGGTTTTTCAGAGGTCTGATTGTGTGTGTGTCATGTACCAGCAGGTGTGCCTGTGACGTTGTTTAATCAGTCTAAAACTTCAGCCCCACTGGAGTGGTTCAGAGCCGAGTGTGAAGCAGCTGGGATGAGGACCAGCACCTCCAAATCTGACAAAGCACTGGTCCTCAGACGCAAAGGTGTGGACTGCCTTCTCTGGGTTGAGGGTGATGTTCTGCCTCAAGTGGAGGAGTTTTCACAAGTGAGGGAAGAATGGAGTGTGAGATCGAGAGACATATCGGTGCAGTATTGTAAACTCTGTGCCGGTCCGTTGTGGTGAAGATGGAGCTGAGCTGTAAGGCAAGGCTCTCTGTTTACTGGTAAGTCTATGTTTGTACCCTCACCTATGGCCACAAACTCTGGGTGACCGAACAAACAATATTGTGGATACAGGCAGTCAAAATGTGTTTTCTCTACATGGTAGCTGGACTTTTCCTGTGAGAATTCATTTATCCAGGAGTGACTTGGAGTAGAGTCACTGCTTCTCCACATTGAGAGGATACAGCTTATTTAATTATTTTTATTATTTCGTTAGTTTATTAAAAAAAAAAAAAATTACATACAATAATTAAAAAAAAAAAAACACAAGAAACATCAAACCATAAATGAAAAGGAGCAAAGAAGAAAAAAATAAATAAATCTCATCACATCTGCCTCTTCAAATAAATACAGTACTGTAGTAATCTTATTTTGGTTGCTCCCTCTTCAGGGGTTGCCACAACAATCAAACTCACATGAAAGATTTGGCCATTTGCACCGGATGTGCTTCCTGATGCAACCTGGACTCAAACCCACAACCTCAGGATTTCAAGACCACAGCAGTCCTTATCTTCAAATAAATAAATAAACATCATTAATACCACACTTTTCAGACTCCAGCCTGATGAAATTGCAAAACAAGCAGAAGATGATGGATGGATGGATGGATGGATGGTACAACAAAAGCCACCTACAATAAAACAAACTCTGCAACAAGTCATCCATCAAGCCTCAAAGTTTCATAATAATCAGGTTTTTTTTTTCATCCAATCCAAACAATCCAGTTAAGTTTATTTTCTTCCTTGTTTACCCAAAAAGAGGGGGTGATTCTCTGGAGTGCTGTAATGTGGGTATATTTGCATCAATAAACCCTCAGTTTTGGCCTCTCACTGGGTAGTAGCAGCACTGGCAATACCAGTAATGAAGAAAGAAATTGTAGGTGTTTCGGTAAATTCAGTTGAGTTGCTTCCTGGACATAACACCAAAGCTTTCTCTCTCTTTTGTCTTTGTCAAAGTCATATAAAATGCCCTCTGAAATGTCTTGTATTCCTAAAAACAGCTCACCACATTTAATATTGCATCAAAAGCTGTAGATTTCAAGCTGAATACTATCATCCACTGGTACTGCAGAACTCATGGGTATGTACTTCGTAGCATCTGTGAGTATCACATGGTCAAACGCAGGAGTATTTGTTCTTTATCCTGTGATTATCATACACAGAGAGGCAGATATGCTGCAGCGATGCAGTATGACCAGCGCCATACCAGTTCCAGTGGACACTCTAATCAAACAGCTGGACAAAGTTTTCATATTTGAACGGCAACTGGAGAAAAGCTTATTTACAGGAGGTTTTTGGCAGCTCATGCAAATTCATTGCATTGCATCTGCATGAGAGTATAATCAGCATTTGGCACATTCTCTGTTTCGTCTCTCGTACATTGTGCTGTTATGGCCCAGCTTGAGGGTGAGCCCCGCATCACAGGCTGTTGAGAATCAACAACTGCAATGTTTCACTTGCTTTGGTCACATGCTGGTACTCAAAGACCAGACTATAATGTGTTATTCATAGAGAATAATCAAGATTTAACGTTCAAGAGAGCTTTGAAGTGGTACCTGTGGCATGGCCTTAGCTGTGCCTCAAATACTGTTTTCTTTTTTTTTTCCTTAAAAAAAGTAGAAAATTCTCACACATACACAATAAACATGGCTGAGATAAATGCCAAGAAAAGACACAGGTGTTGACTTCTGGTTTTATGATGTTTTATGGCTGCGTCACACAAGAGTACAAAATAGACCTCAACTGACTTAATAGAGCTCCCAGTGAAATAGTGGCCCCCTAATTGTGAGCTCTTTATAAGGATACGTGTGAAATCCCTGCTAGCATGGCCAGCTGAGATTTACTGATCCGACCAGTAAAACAGACTTGTTTTTCTTGGACAGGCTCATCCAGAAGGCTTCAGCCATGTGCTGCCGTCACTCCATTACATTCTTGGGCTTTTAGTAAACATTCAGTCCTGTCAGCTTCCAGCCATTGGGTGACATTCTCCGTCCTTTAGCCACCTCTGTATGTGGAACAGCAACAGTACACTTCACAGGTGATAAAAACCGAGAAGTGTCTGTTTTCAGGTCTGCCAACTTGTTCCGGGTGCTCATCTATGAAATTTAAAATTCCTTCTTGACTTCTTTCATTCTTACCATGAAACCTTGCAGCCATCCCTCCAAAACCCTATTTCTCCTTTGTTTTAATGTTCTGTTTGTCATCCCTTCTTCCAGATTAGGAAGAAGTTAGCTCGATGGTCATTAAGACTGGAGGAAAGCTCAAGATGACATTATCCAAAATCATTCTGAAAACAACATGCAGGGGTGGTAAACACATCAACACAATATAAACCTGCATTTGCTGGGAGTGTTAATTTTTATATTTGCTAATTTCACTAAAATATACAACACAAGGGGTTACTACAACCACAACAATGTGGACTAGTCGCGTTCAAAGCAACAGCAAAAATAGTTTTGTGTAATTTTTAAAACATCAGATACATGTAATAACCCCTACGGTAGAACTGAAGTGACCCTGAAATCCCTCATATTACACCAGCAAGCAGTAGCCTAGTGTTTGTAACTGTGCACACGACTCCTGGTGTGACATATTTTGGCATTATTTCAGATATGGCAGTAGTGAAATTTACTGTAAATTGTAGAATTATTTATTCGACCATCCAAACAATACACAAAACAAAACACATTGTACAGTGCACGTATGTCATATGTTTTTCAGAACTTGACATTTAAACAAATATTCTTCATTCCTTCTCATTGGAACTCAATAGGTGGTTTTGGATGTGTCATCATGGATGGCAAAATAACAAAGTGCGACAGAGTCTTTTATATTGATGACTGATATAAGTGACTGTTAAATGGTAAATGGACTGTACTCACATATCGCCTTTCTATCTGTTTGAGATTCTCAAAGCACTTTACACTACAATCTGTACCCTCATTTACCCATTCATACTGTGCTGGGGCGCCTGTGGCTGAGTAGTTAGAGCAGTCGCTCTCCAATGCAAAGGTTGGGGGTTCGATTCCACCAGCAGTCACATGATGAAGTGTCCCTGAGCAAGACACTGAACCACTCATTGTCTCCGATGTGTGTCCCATCGGTGTATGAATGTCACAGAGCACTTTGTATAGATATACTGTATAGAGTGCTGTACAAATGGGTAAATGAGGGCACAGATTGTGTTGTAAAGCACTTTGAGTGTCTTGATAAGGTAGAAAAGTGCTATATAAGTACTGTACAGTCCATTTACCTTTTACTCTACTAGATCTAAGCTAATTGAACTAATCATTCTAAAGAGACTTATCAGAGCTTTATCACATTCATACACTAATGGGACACACATCGGAGGTCATGAGGGTTCAGTGTCTTGCCCAGGGACACTTCAGCATGTGACTGCTGGTGGAATCGAACCCCCGACTCTTGCATTGGAGGACGACTGTTCTAACCACTCAGCCACAGCCGCCCCAAATGACTTTCTTCACCCCTCATTTAAATGTCTTCCTTTTATATGTTGTTTTTTTATGATATATGTTGGTTTTCTAAGTACAATATAAATTTCATGCCTGACTTTGGCTTTCAGCAGAAGTCAAATAAAGTTATTTTTTACAGCACAACTGACAAAACATTGGTGTCTCACAGCCCACTGTTAGGTCCCAACCCCCCACCCCAGGAACCACTGGTCTAAATGGCTGTTTATATGAGAGAAGTGGTCCAAGCAAATGTTTTCTGTCATGCACAAGAAAGCTGTGAAGCCATGTGCCAACACATGGACCACACATCTGCGCCTGTTCCCTCTCTCACTGGGACTTATGAGCTTAAAACCGTGGCTGCAGCTTGTGCTGTCTGTCTGTTTTTGTTTTTTGACAAACCTTTACAACAGAAAACCGTCTTTGGGCCATCCTGACATCCGTCAGGCAGCAAACGCTGGCTTTGATAGATGGGCCATCATGTTTTATCGGAGATGCAAGCACAACAGGGGGTTGGTTTGGCAGCTGTAGGGGCGAGGGCCAGCAAATCAGCTGCATGGCTGCGTCCCTACCCAGGTGCTGTGCGGCTGGAACAGCGCCTGAAGCTGCAGCCTGAATGCTTACACTTAGAGTCTTTGCTGATTTCCACACAGACTTACTTGATATTCACACCGGGGCAAATTAGGATAAATCCCTCTGTCAATACACTCATCCAGTGTTATTGATGATGCCTTTTAGCTTTTCATTATAAAAAAGAGCTACCATCCACTCACTCTGTCTTGTTAAATTCCACTAATCTGAAGCTTTGTTTGGTGAATCGTTTGGATCCAAATCCAAATTTACATCAAAAGCAAAACCCACGAGGAGAGACTTGTTTGTTCATGATAATTACTTTTTCTTTAAAGCAGCTTTATCTTATGAAATATTTTTTAGAAACAACTTGGGGTTTCCAAATAAAAATTAGGACTCAAACGGTGAACAACTCTGATCATCAGTCGTTTAATGTCTGCAGCCCAGAGGATTTTGTTCTCACATAAGATTATGAAACATGGACAATCACTCATCAGTGTACTCATGTTTGGAGGCCAGTGCAAAACAAAAAAAAAAAAAAAAAAAAATCATTCATACAAAAATATAAAATAGTGACTGAAGGTTTGTTAGTTTGAATTTTTGTTCTTCAGATTGAGAGGAAATCGTAATATCAGATGGCTATTCTTTGCTTTTGTTTTAACAGTATTTATCTCCTAGGAATGTTTGTCAGCTTGCTTGATGTGACATGTTTTACATTTTACAGCTGCTGAGGGGAAAGTGGCTCATCCTAAATTCACAAGGCCCATATGTGCTTTATTTCAGCCTGAAATATACCATGTACATGGCTTATATGCACATAATCTACATGTTTAGTCTGATACATTTGTCAATTATTTGTGTGAGCTGTTTTCCTGCACGAGATCAGGGGTTATGTAACGTTCAAGGGTCAACCCTTGAACTCAGTCTCTTCATTAAACCTGAATGAGTCTCTACAGATCAGGTTAGACAGCAGATCTATTTTGTTAAATCCCCCATCTGCTTAACCACTTTTCTATCTCTTTCTAATGATGACTGATTTGTGTATCTTTGCTTTTCAGCTTTGTCCTTGTAACGTTGTACACGTCTGATCCTTGCGCTCTGGCGGCCCCTTCAGTGGTAGCCCACCCAACAAAGGCACCTCATTTGCATGAGCCCCTGAACAGGCATTGGTAATTGACTTAAACCAGGATTAGAGGTAATCAGGTTTTGTGCCCTGGAACCATTGACCAATCCTAACCTCATTATTTGATAGCAGCACACGTCCTGTCAGCCCCCATCAAGCTGTTAATTAATAGAAGCCTCTGCACACCAGCGTCCCAGCCTGACCTCCCTTGTACCTCCCATTTGCCCGATCAGTCCCTTTTCTTATCAGTATCGTCTGAGACAACGTTAGACTACAAGGCTGCTCCAGTGGACCATGCAGCTGTCATTAACAAGTCTTCAGGTGAAACTGTTTCCAAATGAATGGCTTTTGAGCTCCGCAAGGTGGATTCTTGTTCTACTTTGTGACTGCCTGTGTCTTCTTATCGTCAATGCTACCTTCAACCCTACAGCTGAAGATGCCCCAGCCCTTCTGTTGGCATTTTCACTGGCCTTTTGACATAATAGCAGATAACAAGGACACCTGATCCTTAGAGATCCTGACTCCTCTGATTCTATCTTCTACAATTTGTTATTGCTTACTTGTTAAACACACAAATGGCATAAAACAAAAAGATCTAATCAAAAAATGTTCAATACAGAACCAACTGGATTTTATTTGTTACAGAAGACGTTTTGCTCTTCATCCCAGGAGCTTTCGCAATTGAGAAAGCTCCTGGGATGAAGAGCAAAATGTCTTCTGTAACAAATAAAGTCCAGTTGGTTCTGTATTGAACATTTTTTGATTTTATCATGTCCTGGATGACTGAGAATTTACACCAGCAAATCACAAAGTGCTTTACAGAAATACAAAAATGCAGGCTTAAAATAAAACAATAACAACAGCTGATACAAACAGCAAATAAAACATTTAACTAAAATCTTGTCTGAATAAAATTGTCTTAAGCTGCTTTTTAAAGGAATCACTGGAGACGGCCACACGAAGAGACAGGGGCAGGGCATTCCACAGCCTGGGGACTGCAGCATGAAAGGATACGTCACCCTGAGTTTTATGGCCTTAGGGACCTTTAGAAGGTTCAGTGCTGAAGACTGAAGGTGCGGGCTGTAGAATAAGGAGTCAACATTTCAGTGATGTACTGGGGGGAGGGGGGGCTATCTATTTAAAGCTCTAAAAGTCACAACTAAAATTTCAAAATTAATTACATATTCAACAGGCAGCCAATGAAAAGAAGATAAAACTGATGTAATGTGAGACCTTATATTAGTTCCTGTTAAAAGCCTCGTAGCAGCGTTATGGACCAACTGGAGACGAGTGACGGCTGATTTGTAAATCAGTAAAAAGAGCGTAAAAAGAGAATTAATCTAAACAAGAAGAAATAAAAACAGGAAAAATTGTCTCCATGTCAGATCTGGATAACATTGCCCTCAATTTAGTAATATTTCTCAGATGATGAAATCAGTTTTTTTTTTTTTTTTTTTTACCAGAAGCTTGGAATGTTTGTCCAACAACACTGACTGGTCAAACAGAACACCAAGGTTTCTGAGGCTCAACTGAGACGAGGAGCCCAGAGAACTAAGGTGTTGCTTAATCCAAGGAACTTTCTGTTCAGGGGCAATGATCAGGGTTTCAGTCTTGTTAGAACTGAACTGAAGGCCGTTGTTAGCTAGCCATGCTTTAATATGGGAAACATAATTTCCTAATTCAACTTCTGTAATTCTGAATAATAGAAGAAACAGTACAGTTGAATGTCATCAGCATAGAAATGGTAAGACACATTATTAAAGTTACTGACGATCTTTCTAAGTAGGCTGAAGTCTAGAAGGAACAGAATAGGACCTAAGACTGATCCCTGAGGAACACCATACAATAACAGTGTGGTCTTAGACTGTATGTTATTCACAAACATTCAAAAGGTTCTGTTGCTCAGACAAAGAATCATAGGAAAACCACTTAAGAACAGTTCCAGAAATTCCCAACTCATTTTGCAGTCAATGTAGCAGAATTTTGTGGTCGACTGTGTCAAAGGCTGATGACGGGTCCAATAAAATCAATGCACTGCTCTGACCAGAGTCTGCAGCCATCAATATGTCATTAAAGACTTTTAACAAGATGGTTTCTGTAGAGTGCATCTTGTGGAAACCAGACTGGAACTTATACAGAATAATATTACTTTGCAAAAAATTAGTCAACTGCCCAGCCACTAACTTCTGCAGAATTTTGGCAAGACAAGGCAGTTTTGATATTGTCCTGAAGTTGAAGAGCTCAGTGGGGTCCAAGTTGGGCTTTTTCAAAATGGAGCTTAAAACTTTGCTGTTTGTTTAAAAAAACATGGAACTGACCCAGTGGAAAGAGAGATGTTTATCAATTCGGCAACATATGGGCTGACAATATCAGACACCTTTAAAAACAGTGACATTGGTACAACATCTAGAACACAGAAAGAAGGTCTGATCCTTTTTAGAACAACCTTCACATCCTCTAAAGTGACAGGTGTAAACGAAGACCAGGAGCAAACTATAGAGACATAACTGAGGATGTCACCAAGAGCTGATTTTACACCTACCCTGGTATTGTCAACCTTTTCCACAAAGTAGTTTAAAAAGCTGTTGCAGTCATTTAATGTGAACACAGGCACCAGAGGGTGTGAAGGTGAAACCATATTGTTAATGGTATCAAGATTTTAGGATTTTTGTCTTAGTTATACTCACAAGATTAGAAAAGTATCAAGGTCAAGGTGTATTTATTGTCATTTTATCTCACATGTGGTACATGAGGTGGAACGAAACAATGTACACAGGGTCCCAGTTACATCAAACAAAAATACAAATTGTAAAGAAAAACAGTAGTAAGATCCAAGACATGAACTAAGAAATACACTAAACTAAGAGTACACTAAGCACTAGTACAAAACAATGTGCCAAACCACAGCAGCACAAATGAGTGTGTGAGCAGATGAGGACGAATGAACACATCAGCATGAAACAAATCAACAGCGTGAGATTAGCAGCATGGATAGTCAGCAGCACATACTGTATCAACAATCAAGTGGCGTTAGAGTGATTTTTTTCACAGTGATTATTGTCAGTGGAGAATATGTAATTCCGACAGCATTACCCTGAGCGTTTAGAAGCTGTTCCTCAGTCTAGGGGTTCTGAGGGGAGCAGGACAAAAAATGTGTGTGCTGGGTGAGTGGGGTACTCCAGGTGGCCCTCTTCCTGCATCTGGAGGTGTAGATGTCTGTGATGGTGGGGAGACTGACTCCAACATCTTCTGTGCAGCCTTCACCACTCTGCAAAGCTTTTCTTTCTGCAGCTGTGCAGCCTCCATGCCACATGTTCATGCTGAAGCGCAGGGCGCTCTCCACTGCACACCTGTAGAAGGAGGTGATGACTGAGCTTCTAAAGTACTTAGTAAACACTTTAAATTGTATAAAGTATATAAATTGTGATTTAACTTTACTTCCCAGACCAGCTCGTCTCAGCCATCTGAAGAAGTAGTCTGATGATTTTTCTTGATCTTGGCTGGTGGTGGTGTTGGCCCAGCTGAGGTTGTCGTTCAAGTGTACACTCAAGTACTTGTAGCTGGAGACCACTTCCACCTCAGATCCTCCTATATTCAGGGGAACTGGGGTAGGTGTGTTTGTTCCATCTGAAATCCATGACCATCTCTTTCATCTTCTTCACATTGCTGTGAAGGTTGTTCTTCCTGGACCAGCTCTCCAGGTGTTCTATCCCCTTCCTGATGGACTCATCATTGTTTGCAAAGCTTCCAACCACCGCTGTATCATCTGCAAAATTTACAATATGACAGCCTGGCTGGGTAGGTGAGCAGTCATATGTGAGCAGATCGAACAGGAGAGGGCGCAGCACGCACCCCCACTCACCCAGAAGTCTAGGACCCAGTTGCAAATGGATGGGCTTAGTTCTAGTTTGAATAGATTGTCCATCAGGGTTTGGGGGCTCATGGTGTTGAAGGCAGACGTGAAGTTCACAAAGAGCATACTGACGTAAGAGTCCTTCTGCTCCAGGTGGGTGAGAGCAGTGTGGACCACAGAGGAGACTGCATCCTCTGTTGATCGGTTCTCACGGTATGTGTACTGATGAGGGTCCTTGTTGTTGTTGTTGATGATGGTTGTTTTGATGTGGGTCATGACCAGTTTTCGAATCATTTGGCGATCGTGTTGAGGGCCACTGGCCGATAGTCATTCAGATCAGTCACTGTAGAGCTCTTTTGGACTGGGATGATGGTTGCAGTCTTCAGGCAGGTGGGAAGTGTTGCCAGGGTAAGTGACACAAACCTTGGCAGCTAACAACACAGCTGCTAAAGCGTTAGCCGTCTTGTTAGCCGCTAAGGACCGTATCTTCAGCGATATGATGAACTGCTGCTTTATTAATGTCACACTTCCTCTCTCTGTTCCTCTAAAAGTTGCACAGCACGACTAAAACTCTAAACCAGGGGTGCTCATTACGTCGATCGCGATCTACCGGTCGATTGCGGAGGCACAGGCAGTAGATCACAGTGTGACATTAAAAAATTGTCAGCCTATCAAACATCCCATCACTTGAGTGACATACAGGGCAACCAATCCGTTGACAACTACATTTTGAGCTTTAGCCTATCAAAACATCCCGTCACTTGATTGA
>JARVGQ010000116.1:4924952-4936773 GCA_031762355.1 Hypsolebias martinsi | reverse complement strand
CGACATATTTATGGATTTTTCCAAATTATTGGACATAATTGGACAATGCGACTTATAGAGCGGAGCGACTTATAATCTGGCAAATACGGTAATTAAGATTTTACTGCTTTTGTAAGCAAATCAGTTTGACATGATATTTTTAAAAACATATTTCAAAGAAAGGAAAATATAAGATTTTTTTGTTTCACAAAATGAATATTAACTTACAAAACCAATGGCCTAAAAATTCAACTGTAAAGATAGGCTATTATACAGATTAACAAAAATATTAATCCATCCATTAGCTTTACCCACTTCTTCCTTTTTGGGTCAAGTTAAGTCCGCTTTATTTATATAGCGCTTTTAAAACAGAAACTGTTACCAAAGTGCTCTTGGGTTGGGGGGTCATTTGTTCCCATGTCTAGCAGTCACTGTGCAAGAGGTGGGGGACACCCTGGACAGGTCTCCAGTCCATCACAAGGACACATAGAGACAAACAACCATTCACTCTCTCACTCACACCCAGAGACAATTCAGAGTTACCAATCAGTCTAACATGCATGTTTTTGGTCTGTGGGAAGAAACTGGAGTACCTGGAGAAAACCCGCTTATGCACAGGGAGAGCATGTGACTCCACCCAGAAAAGGCCCCCAACCGGGACGTGATCCAGCAGCCTTCTCGCTGAGAGGTGGCAGCTCTACCAACTGCACCGCAGTGCCGCCCTAACATCTTATATCTTATTGATAATTGTTTTCAAGATGAATGTGTTGTCTGTGGGTTTTCCCATGGTGTCTCGGTGCTTTATGAGCCATGGTGGTGTCCTGACCGCCGCTGTGGGGACCACTGATCTGAGGTGTTGGTGAGTGCTGGTTGTGTTAATGCAGTTCAGCACAGACTCGCTGACCTTGATGCCAACGCCTGATTTAGATGATCTTGATGATAGAAGAGAAAGGGAGAAGCAAAGAAAATGTAGATTTATTTCAAAAATGCATAATAATTTTGTGCAGAGCATTTTTATTTCTAAAACTGGGCAGCCCTCGTTCAGCTGTTGATCCTGCAGCTTTGCTCTGCTGTGAAAACAACAAATTTAAATGATTATTAGAACTAAACAAAAACTAAAATGAAAACTAAGTGTGCTGAAGTTTTGTGTGATTCCTATCTGGGATTATTTATTTTTCATTTCAATGCTTTTTTTTTTAAAACTTTGCAATGAAATGACTGTCAGTCCCTCAGCTTGTGCTAACTTTCAGACTATCAGCATTTTAAACACGCATCGCGTCAACTCCAGTGGTTCCTCATTAATGGCTTTTAGGTGGCTGCACCCATCTGCATCCGTCAATACCCACAACCCCTTTCTCTGTAGAGGGAAATGTACCTCAAGCCTAAATACTTAAGGCAACAAAAACAAAATGATGGCAAAGAACACATTAAAGATTAGAATATGAAACACATGCAAACCCAACAGGTTATGTCACATACAGCCCACGCAGGAAAAAACATCCTAAGAGACATGAAGCCATTTGAGATCTTCTGCATCTGTTGTCAAACACACCTATTAAATGTTTTCTTGTGAAATTGGACTTCAAAAATAAAATAAAGTTAGTGTGGCCTGCAACAAATATTGTTCCTTTCATTAGGAATGCACAATATTATCGGCATGGTATCCGTATCAGCCAATATTAGCGATAAAGTTAAATATCGAACATCGGCCATTCCATCAAAATAACTCGCTGATCTAAAAGTCTTCTGTTTTAAGTTAAATTTTTATTTATGTAACTATTAAGTATATATATTAGTTTATATCTATTAATGCACTACTACCTATGTCTAAAAAAGTTAATTCTGGTCCTCTTGACATTTAAAAAACAAAACAAATTGTAGAAACATTTCGTCTTTCCTCTGAAAGACTTCTGCGGTTTGAGGTGCCTGAAGTGTCTGACGTCTTTCGGAGGAAAGACGAAACGTTTCTACAATTTTTTTGTTTGTTTTGTTTTTTGAATGTCCAGAGGACCAGAATTAACTTTTTTAGATTTCTCTACCTGGATTATTGAGCATGCATCAGGATACTACTACATATGCACTTTTCCCCTGTCACTTGTGAACAGGTTGAGTTTAGATTTGTGAAAATGTACGTTTCACTGTTCGAGTGTTGTCATTGTGTTAAAGAGAGAAAATGGCATGAATAAATTTGATATGAAACATAATCCAAGTTGAAGTGTTGCATCATTTTCAGCCTCTTTTTGGCATCTGCATCTGGTAGCAGGCCACATTGACAAAGACCATGCAGAACAATGTAGTATTTTAATCCCACAGCAGCGAAAGATATGCAGTCTCTATAAGTAGGTCTAGGGTAAAACAAACATCGGCATTGGTATTGGTTATCGGCCAAATAAGTTTTAACATATTGGATATCGGCCAAAAATCCAATATTGCGCATCCCTACCGTTCAGATTTTGTGAAGTTAATAAAAACTTTGTGTTTCTGTATGAAAGTTTAAAGCACAACAATGTCACTGCTTCCCTGAGTCCTGCTATATGTTTCACTAAACGGATAAAGTACCGGTGGTTAGTGAATGGTCAGCGATAATAATGAAATCTACAGCCTATTCACACAGCACTGAGAGGAGAAGCTGTTTTAACCCTCGGCTGTCACGCCGCTCGCTCCAGTGTGCAACTTCACTGTAGCCTCTGTGCTTGAATAACCCCCTGCTAAGGTCATCTTAAGCTGGAATTGTATTAGCATTCATTTAAAAGTAGGGCAAAGTTTTTTGTTTTTTTTTCTAACATTGCTTAGCTTGCCTCAAGTCAACTGTGGGTGTGAAAGTGAGCAGTTACAGAGAAAGAGCAGGCAGAGGGTCATCAGATCCCAGGCAAGCCTCTTTGTTGTCCCTGAAAGCCCAGGAACGGCATTCTGCACATCCGCTATGGTGCTGTGCATGTGCGCCTTCAGACACATGCACACGCAGTGGGAGAAGGGCCTTCATTGTGCCGGCCTGCTGCGTTGAGTGACTGTAGCGTGTGCTGGGCAACAGCTGCTGTGGTCCCCTCCTCTTCCCACACCGGGGTCCCCCTCATCTCTGCCACCGGCCCGGTCTGAACGACAAAACACTCACGGGGACATGAACACTCGTGCACAGCTCCTACATGCACACTATTAAACTAGCTGCAATTTCCCCCCAAAACTTGCCAGTTTTTGCGCGTCTCAGTCTGTGCTGTGGTAAATGAGACTAGTCTGTGCGTCTCCATAAGAGACGCTGACCCCCCACCCCCCCGCCCCCTCTTGCACCTCTCTCTGACAGCTGTCTCCACACTGTAACCCTTTCATGGGGTTGGATTTCTGTGGAAGTTACACTAAAGTTTCAGTAGTCTCACAGTGTAGTAACGCAACTCCACAACTAAAAACTGAGAGAAAATAAAAACTCTGACTTCAGAGGCTTTGAGGTGTGCACACACACACACACACACACACACACACACACACACACACACACACACACACACCCCAGGCTGAGCTGACGTCCCCTCAGTCGAGCCTCGTTCTTGGTGGGCTTGTTTGTCATCAGTTCTGCTGCTGATGTGACCTCGTCTGCAGCTCATTACAGCGTGCCACCTGTTTGTCCCGAAGCTATCGGCGGGACACGCACACAACTAGAGTTTGCCTGAAGTGACGGGGGGTTAATATAACAGGAGTGTCCGTGGTGGAACTGTCTGCACAGACTGTCAAGTCCCCACGGAGTCAATGGTTTCCTTTGTCCTTTGGGACCGTCTCCCTGTTGCCTCAGGGTTTGGGACCAGTCAGACAGGTGGACGGTTACTGAGCTTTTCAGACGGCGTGGAAGACACAACAAAGGAAAATAAACATGCTGGGGCTCTTGGAGCTCACAGTTTTCCTGGCAGCTGACACGTTTAACTACTCCAACCTTTCAGAGGCGATGCAGGCGCAGACACATGTTGCAAATTGCACCGTCAGCTGTTTTTAAACGTCACATCAAAACCAAAAAAAAAAAAGACACTTGGATGGACATTCAGCTGCTTGCTCCTTGTTCATGCATGTCTTTGTCTTTGACAGCGGTTATATTAGACTGAGCAATGTCCTAGGAGGTTAAAGAGAGTTGGCGTCATTTATTCATTCTTCTGCAATTTAGTTTTGCAGAAGGTGTTGATGTAAACCTGAAGAAGGCAGCTGAACAGGACACTGTCTGCTGTCATCGTCCTCCAACACAGTGCAATTTGCAGTAAATTAAAAGACACAAATAACTGAAAACCATTTTGTTTCTTGCTTGGAAATCCCCTCTCGTCAGCTGCCCTGGAGGTGTTGTCTGTTGCTCTGTGTGTGTCAGGACGTGGACAGCCTCTCATGTCTGGCTCAGTGTGATGATGACAGCAGCCGAACGGGACGTAGAAAGTCAGACGACAGCAAACGGACACACACTTTGAACACTCGATCTGGATCTGCAGCCTTCTGTCCTGAACAATCAGGCCCGGGGCCACGTGAGGGAACAGAACCTTACAAACACTCATACTGTACTGGCAGCTGTGGCTGCGTGGTTAGAGAAGTCCAATGGGAGAGTTGGGGGTTTGATTCCACCACTGTGAGTCACATGTTGAAGTGTCCCTGACAATGAACCCCTCACTGCCTCTGATGTGTGTCCCATTGGTGTATGAACGTGACAAAGAACTGATTAGTCTCTACAGATTCAGATTGTATAGTAAAACCAAATGACTGATTGGAAACAAAAAAGAGAATACATCGCAATCAAACTGAGACATGTTTGAGACACTTATTTACTAAATCAGAACTACTAATTTTGCACACCATTCAGAGGAACATTGCACAAATGCTGCAATGTATTTATTAAAATGAGCATATTTCTTCAAACAGTCACCACCAGTCCCAGTGAGAGGCTGCCCTGAAAGGGAAAGACGTTGGTTTAAAGAGCTGTCACAGTAATCAAATGATTGATATTTGTGTGTCTGTAAAGTTGACTTGAAGTGATCAAGACATCATGCAGGGTTTGACAAACACATCGACTCACAAATCAAATCTGACAAGCATCAACCTGTTTACAGTCGAATGTACAGTTTATGTTTTCAGGCTGAGGGAGATCCACCATCAGACATGTAGGACTTTAGATTTGATGTGGTTGTAGCTTAACCCCATGTCAGTGTTGGCTGCATTTTCATGTAAAATGAGAAGAATTCCTTAGCAAGTTCTTTATATCCATCCATTCATCCATCCATTTTCTTCCGCTTATCAACCTAAGTATGGAGACCCAGACTTAGCTTTTTTTAGATATGATACGATAAATGAAAGACATTTCAAAGGTTTAAAAAATATCACATAACCATGTATGAAACATCAGAGACTGACGTTGTTTTAATGCAGCTGTGATTCACTTTAGTCCTGGCTGCATTTGGACTAACCATTAGTTTACCCATCTGATCAGAATTAAACTTCACTTTCAACGCGTAGGCTAAGCAAATACTTAAATATCCACATCAGGTAAGATATTATTTGTTCATAACTCTCCCACAGAGTCACCCTTGGAAAACGCTGAACCATCCCTAAAGCAGAATCGAGTTATTTTCCGTCTTTGTACGCAGTTTGTTTTAGTTTGTTCAGTGGGTCTGTTGGACTTTTCTCATGAACCTGAACCTGAACATGCCACTCGTCCATGTGGACGTTTGTTTTTGTGGATTCTGGACACACGATCTGGGGCAGACAGGCGCTCATTGATGACAGAGGAACAGCCTCCTCCAGCCAACTGAGCCCAGCTGTTCACAGCTGTTTCATGGGTTGAAACAAAGGCATCTGCTGCTGGCCCAGTGGACACGTCACACAGAACCACCCAGGGGCCACGCGGCACGTCAACCTGTGCATCAGTTTACTGTAAAGATTTAGGATTTATTTTAGAAACGAGCCATCAGCTTGTCTTTGTGATGAATAAGGCTGAAACTTGACTTCTTTCATTTAAAGAGTGAATTCTTGTGTTTGCAGGTGACCCAGGTTCCCATTGAGTCCTGCGAGCAGTACGAGACCTGTGGGGAGTGTCTGAGCTCCGGGGACCCCCACTGTGGCTGGTGTGTCCTGCACAATGTGTGAGTACCCGTCAGGCACCATCATGCCTGCTCCCATGTCTTATTTTGTTTGACTTCTCCTAAAATGGCCGTTTCAAATCTCCCAGTTCCCGCCGACGTGAAGCATCCAGACTCTGTTTCCCCAGCGTTCATCTCAGATGCGATGGAGTTTGAGGAAACAAGACATGGTCTGGGTTTGAAATAGAAAGCGGTGCCTCAGAGGGACCGAGCCGCAGCCCAGCAGGTCCTGACATGATATCTAAAGAGAATGATCCTCTCTCTGTGTGCACCGTGATGGTCCGGGTTTAAAAACACAGCACCCTGTCAGCTTTACAAGACTGACCAGTAGGAATGTTTGGGGAGATTCACTTCCACTCCAAGAATAAGCAGAGTGACACCTGCTGGAGTTGAACCCGTACTGCAGGAAAGTTCTCCTAGCCAGTCAGACAAAAAGAAGGAGACCAGCAAAACCAGCAGCACATGCAAAAAACATCTCATGTTAAATACTGAGGCTGAAGCTTTGTGTTGCACTTGACAGAACAAGTGTCCACTTTTCAAAAAGCAAATGTGAAGCTGTGTTAATGTCTGTTAATAAAATATCTCATAAACCACTGGACACATTTTAATTGGACTTGCAGGAATATAATCCCTGGATGTACATCTACAGCTGATTAACATTTAGAGGCTACCCTGTTTAAGATGGCCATCACAGCTAACTGGTCCCAGAAGACACAGAATGAGTGTGGTCCTGTCAGTGTTAGACATTTGCCAGTTTCTGTTGTGGATGTAGCTGAGAGTGATTTACAACACATGCTCCAAGTGTCATCTGTTGTGTGACACCTTTGCTTAAAACGTTGGCATTAACTGGTGGAGTCCACCCTGACTGGGGTCACTGGTGTCCATATCCCGCAGTCACTGTGAGAGAGAGTCAGGGATAACTGTCACTCCAAGAACTTTCTGATAGATTTACTGAAATCCAGATATTTTACTAACAAACAAACAAGGTCGGTGGCACAGTGGGTCAGTTGTTAGAACTGTTGCCTCTCAGCAAGAAGATCGCTGGATCGAATCCCAGCTGGGGGCCCTCCTGGGTGGAGTTTGCATGTTCTCTCCGTGCATATCTGTGTTTTCTCTGGGTACTCTGGTTTCCTCTCACAGACCAAAAACATGCATGTTAGACTGACTGGTGACTCTAAATTGTCTCTAGGTGAGAGAGTGAATGTTTGTTTGTCTCTTTGTGTCCCTGTGATGGACTGGAGACATGTCCAGGGTGTCCCTCACCTAACTTTAGGTGTCAATCCAATTCAAGATGGCCGCCTCAGTTAATAACGTTAGCAAACAAGTGGTTTTATCTGCCATTTTTGTTGGTCTTGAGCTAAAATTTGTTGTGGTAGTAGCTGAGAGTCATACCTAACAAACTTCTATTGCAGAAGATTGCACATGATGCTATTTTCAGGATTTGACCAAAACTACTCTGTCAGTCTAACATTCAGGAGTGAAAGGCGGCGGGCGACATGCATTCCTCCATGCAGGAACACGCTGCCCTTTGTCTTTGGTCTTTTATTGCTCGTGCACGTCCTCTCCTAAATGCAGATTTCTCTCTAAAGGTACAGCTGAACATTTGCATGTGACAGAGCGTTGCTGCAAGTATCATTATGAGGATGGCGGCCCCAGCAAAGTGCACTTAAAGTAATTTACACCACTCCAGCGCTGGGACAGGACAAATAATTGCCTAGCAACAAGGTAATTCAGCGTTTTGTCTCTGAGGAGCAGGACTGACTAAGGCTCCGTGACCCCTGCAGGCTGCGTGCCATCACACAGGGTCATCACAGCCTCAGCTCCTGGTCACCTGCTGCTGTGCAGGTGTGGCAGGAAGAGGAGATCAGTTGCATCTGAATGAAGAAAAAGTTGAGGCTGAAAGCTGAAGGGTTTTTGGAGTTGTGTTAGCAAAACAAATAAAACTTCAAAACATGTGTTGTTGTGTAAAAACATCCCTCAGTGTAGGTGTGAGGGTTCATGCATGTGTATGCATACACACACGCACGTGGGGTCAGTGTTTTGTGCATGTTGGCTTTACTGCAGGTGGAAAAGGTCAGCACCCTGATTCGATCAGCCATCTGTTCGCTCGATACCCGGGACCTTTGTGCACCTGTCTCTGGTCCTGATCCCCCATCTCCACACTGACCCGGCACCGAGTGTGGCCGGACCCCCGTCAGCTCCGGCAGAGTTACTGCGGCGAGGACATAAAGTTAGAGGAAGATTAAGGAGCTCAACGCTCTGCTGCTTTTGTGGGCCTCCATATGTCTGCACACATCTGAAAGAGCTGCCTGTGACAGCTGGACGCTTTGGATTTGATGCTTTCTATCATGTTTTGTGGAAATAAAAGCACAATTAAGGTACTTTATATTTTGTAATATCTTGAAAATTGTATTTATAAAAGAATAATTTACAAAGTATTAGAGATGCATGATATTGGATTTTTGGCTGATATGCTGATAAGTTAAAACTTATTTGGCTGATAACCGATGTTTTATATACGTTCCTTTGTCAGAACATAGCCCTCTCTCTTATTTAGGCTTATTTGCTACAAACACTGTGCAGCAGCTGAAGAGCTGGCGACATATATTCATTAACAGCCATATGATGTGCATATCACTTTAACTTATATTAATTGAAAGGTGTTAAATGTTATTTATCAGCATTAGTCAGCAGTGATGCTGTCTCACTTGTGGAGGCTTGTTCCAGGTTCCAGCTGCAGTGTGGATCCTCTGCACTCCTGTGCATGAAGGACAGAATTTTTAAGTTCAAAGTTTTGTCTGTCCATTGTGTTGTAAGACTAATCATGCTAACAGGGCTAACGTGACATCTAAATGTCTGTGGTAAAACTCACCCAATAAGCCGTGCTATCAGCTATTAGCTTCTCAATGACGTTGGAAATGACGACTTGTAACTCAGGTAACGTTACATCAGAAAAATATCTCAGACTGGGGACGATGTATTGAGGCTCAACGTAGTCCATAAATCTTTGGAATCCGACATCCTCACCAACGAAAAATAAAACTGCCGACATTTTGAGTTTTCCTTTTCCGCCATGAGTCTGGGTAGGCGCACGTGACGTCATCACGTTGTGCTGCTGCTGCAGGCAAAAACAGCGACTTTTATATCGGCAAGTTATTTTAATGGAATGGCCGATGTCCGATATTGAACTTTAACACTAATATTGGCCAACACCATGCCGATAATATTGTGAATCTTGTGCAATTTATTGACCAAATTAGTTCATGTAAAGACCCTTCTGAAAAGAGACTAGACGTTATGAGAACAGAAGAAAAACGTGTTGATGTTGTTTCTATTTTAATGAAGGACGCTTCTGCAGATTCACCCACGGTCGAGCAGAGAAAACAGATCCTGTTACTTTTCCTTCAGATACAATTTGGTTCAATGTTAAAGTCACAACTTTCATTTTTCTGTTAGTCATTGAAAACTGATTAACTCTGTACGGAAACAAAGATGTTGCTCGTTGTATTAGCCTAAATATGCAGAAACACTAAAATAAAAGGCTTTTTAAAATGTTTTCTTCTTTCGGCTACTCCCTTCTTCAGGGGTCGCCACAGTGAACTAAGTCGCACGATGACATGACAATTGTTTTTACGCTTCATGTCCTTCCTGACACAACCACAGACACCGAGCTACCACAGCCCTCTGTGTGGAGCAGAGAGCTGCTATCCAGGGCACCCAAGGGAGCAGATGATGGGGGTTAAGGGCCTTGCTCAAGAGCCCAGAGTGGTGCGAATGAGGGTGGAGGCAGACGTGGGTGCTTCACCTTTTCCACTCACATTTTTATGTTGCTGGTACGAGGAGTTGAACCAGTGACCTTCTGATCACAAGTCCACCTTCTCTAACCTCTGCGCCTTAAACCCTAAAATGCATACAACGTTATAAAACTTTGAAAAAAACCAATCAATCAATCAATCAATCAATAAAAAGCCCAAGTCTTGCCTTGTCTTGACTCTTTGGTTAAAACATAGTGAACCCCTGTTTTGTGCAAAAATGTAATTCATGTAATATTATTTGTAATCAAAGTTAAATCCTAGAAATGTTTACACGATAAGTTTTGTTTGAGATGCAATTTGTTGCTTTTCCTTTTTTGTTCCTGTCTTGGCTGGAAACACAAAGTTTACTGAAAAACATCAGATTCTTTACATTATTTTAGTAAAACCATTTTCTACAGTTTAAATGCCTAACCCTAACACCCCCGGTCTGTATCGCCAGATCTGTTTTTAGAACGTGTCATTCAGTCAGACAAGAAAAAAAAAACTGTTCTGTTAATAATGTTAATAATAACATTAGTTGGTTGAACATTGTATCTGTTGTGGATGACCCAGTCAGTCGTGGTTTGCCTAACATAGAACAAACGCCCATCAAGCTAACAAGCTGCAAGAGTTAGCGTGTTAGCCTTCTGACGGCTTGTTACAGGCACTGTTGGATTTTATAACAAAATCACTGTGGTGTTACTCAGGCAACAGCAGTGATAGTATGTTGATTTCAGTCATAAAAACAAATAAATACAATATTTACTTCTTATACACTTGTCAAAAGGTGCACTTCACATATTAAAGTGTAAACTTTCTGTTTTCCCGCCCAAAACTTCTGATCCACTCAGGAAAATGGAATGAAACATGATACACATAGACATCAAATCTAGACAAAATGTCCCGTGAAAATGTGTAACCCAGAGACAAGGTCAAGGTCAAAAATCAAGGTCAAAGTTAAATCAAGTTCTTTGTTTGTCCCTCCAACAACTTCTGATTGACTCAAGAAAACTTAACAAAACTTCATATTTACCACTAGTAGACAGCGCGTCACATAATCTGTTCATCACCGCAACTCTTAGGTCAAGGTCAAAAATCAAGGTCGATGTTTATACAAGGTATTTTCTTGGTGAGGCCATTGCCATAGATTGCAGCACTTGTTTCTTTTCTAACCATCGATCCTTGGTGTTTGAGCTCATCATAAGGGCTCATGTCTGCTCCTGAGTAGAAGTTAGTTGGTCTTCCTGATGATTTTTCCCTGATTTTCCAAAATGATATTTATTTATTTATTTATTTTGCTTTAGGTATTTCTAAAGGTTTCTTTATTATCCCTGTCCAATAAATACTCAGTTATTTATGTCCATCGCCCCTCCAGTGTGAAGTGGTGCAGCAATAAAAGCATTATTATTCTCATCATCTGTTGGAAAATAGTTTCCAACAAAAGTAGTTTTATGAGCGAAAAGTGAAAATGTCGTGTGTGAATTTGTCCTGATAAGCATCAGTAACGAGTGTGCGGTGTAGCCAAGAATAGAAGGATGATTCTGTGACAGACTGGCAGAAACAGCAGCTGCATCCTTCTTGTGAAGAGCTCTCATCATCCTGCTCAGCCAGAATTACATTTCTCCACAGCTGTGATTGCTGCTGCTTCCCTCAGCCTCCTCGTCCCATCGTTTTTTCTCCCTTCATCATCCAACCACAAGTCATTGTTGATTTAATAAAATTATCTGTGCCTGTTTCCCCCAGATTCACAGCCCCCGCCATGCCCCCTCTGTGAAACAGCAGCTTCTAAAGGATGGCACTCGTCTCATCCCTCACAGCTCAGCTCACAGTTTCCCCTTCAGACACTTTTCCTGTCTGGAACCTACAGTACGCTGCAGAGATGGTTGGCTTGCCCCCCCTAGGGGGGGGGGGGGGGGGGGGGGGGGGGGGGGGGGGGGGGGGGGGGGGGGGGGG
>JARVGQ010000116.1:4887307-4899853 GCA_031762355.1 Hypsolebias martinsi | reverse complement strand
TTTTTTTTTTTGTAATATCTTCTTTTCAGCACACGTATGAGTGATACGACCATTTGTCTCCGTGCAGCCCCACCCATTGGATAGATAACCCCCACCTGGGCAACACCTGGGTCATGACCTGGAAGTGCTTAACTGTTTTCCCTAATTGGGCCTTTGCTTGTTTAGGCCACGCTCGTATCCGCCCTGGTGTGTTTTCTGTCACAGAGGAGTCAGGCCAGTGGGGGAACCTTTTAATTAGGCTTGGTAACACACCAGTGCTTTGTGGTTAACCCACCAGACCTCGCTGCCTCCACATTGATTCATCTGGTTTCTCCCTCCTTCACCACATACTCACATCTAACTCTGGCCAATTAAAAACTTCGGTTAACAACAGGGTTAATTGATTTGCTATAACATGCCCCGAAACCCCAGAAAAACTGAAGCAGGCTCTAAAACTTTCGATTTAAAGTTCATGTACTTGTTTGTTCTCCTCTCTTACATTTCTGGTTTTCAGCTTTGTACACTCATAATTGTTTTTCTCCTTCACATAACTGTGTAAAGCACTTTCCCTGTCTCAACTTGGTAAATTTAGTTCATCTCACTTTGAGTTTATCAGCTAGTGGCACAGATTTATAAGCATGCAGTGGGGCATTCCTCATTCAGCTCCCTGTATTCAGTGGTGGTACAATTATTATTTTACACTGTTAGCTAGACACTTGTGAGCTGAAAGGAAAAGCAACATTAAAAAAAAAAAAAGCTCTGGATGACAAGTCTTGAATTATTGGACCCATTTGTAGTCCAGAGGGCTATTGATTCAGTTTCCAGCCTGGGTGACAAGGTATCACCTTAAGATATTTCCAATAACCATTTCTTCATGAACAAATCTCAAATATTTATAAAGAATTTCAGGTTTAAGTAAAACATTGTGACAGAGGCTTAACGGCCTGCGCTTACTGAGGGTCAGCAATTATTTAAAAAGCTACTATTCATATGGGGCAAAAATATTTCCACTTATTTACACAAATATGTGTTTTATAGATATTTAATGTGTGGGGAGTGGTGGTGCAGAGGTTAGAGAAAATGGGCCTGTAATCGGAAAGTCGCAGGTTCAACTCCCTGGACTGACAACATCAAAATGTGGGTGGAAAAGGTTAAACACCCACACCTGCTTCCACCCTCATTTGCCCCACTCTGGGCCCTTAACCCCCATCATCTGCTCCCAAAAAACAGGTTCTCTTGAAAATGAGTTTCCGTGACTCAATTAGACTACCTGTATAAATAAATGGTAAATAAAAAAATAAATAAAAATGAATCTGTGTAGAAATTCATGAAGAACCCTTGCATTCATGTTAGTAT
The DNA here is from genome assembly GCA_031762355.1 of Hypsolebias martinsi. Taxonomy (NCBI): domain Eukaryota; kingdom Metazoa; phylum Chordata; class Actinopteri; order Cyprinodontiformes; family Rivulidae; genus Hypsolebias; species Hypsolebias martinsi. The sequence goes on along the minus strand of JARVGQ010000116.1, from coordinate 4,898,518 downwards.
GTCAGTATGAAAATATAGAAAATCAATTTCAAAATTAGTTTGGCAAAATCTGATGAAATTTGCAAAACTACGTTTGTGTCAGAGTAGTGGTGTCAGTCTCTCCTTCGCATTTGGTTCATAATTATGAAAAGACAGAATTCATGCAGACATGAAAGGGTTTGAAAAAGCCTTTTTGAGATATCTGAAGTCAGATTTTATTTGTGGCCACAAGGTGCAAATTGAACCATGCACGTGTGCAAACCTAAAGTCCAGACATGCATTTTCTTCTCGTCATGGGCTGTAAAGAGAAACTCCCTCTTTTTCTCTAAAGTGTTTCTCATTGATTAGTTTCTTTAAGGAGCAGACACCCCCTGGTGGGCTGCATTTATTAATAAATTTGGGTTTGATTGTGTGTTCCAAAGCCCCCATCATGAGCTGATTTGTATACATACTTGCACATTAGTAGATGTGCCTACCATGAGATAGGCCTTTTGAATAATTAATGTTTCTATTAAGTGCCACGGCACCTCCCACCATGGGCCATTAATATTGAAGAGATGTAAGCCGAGGCTAACAGCAGAGGGAACAACATCAAATGAAGCTGGGAGTTGGACGGGCATATGAAAGGCGTCTCCTCAATGGGCTTTGGCTGTGGTTTCAAGATGAGTTTACGATAAAGTGAAGAGGCTCCCGTGCCTCTCAAGTGACAGGGAATATAAACAGTGGTCTGTAGCCCTAGGAAAGAAAAAAAAATAGGTCAAAGTATCTATTTTTCTTTTGCTTTCATTCATGTGTATGTAAAGTTATAGTTGGTATTTTGCACACCACGGAGATAATGAGCATGTCAACCTCAAATCACGACCTCAAGCTAATCAGAGTGCGTCTTCGCTGCTTCACTGCATGGGTCCTTACCTTCATTACCTCCTCCATCTGTGGAGACACTACACGCCTCTTATCTCACAACGCTTGCCTGGTGTTTCCTCCCCTTTACACACCAACAGCCTCACCGTCTCACCCCCATATCTCTTCACACACAACAAGACATTTAAGACCCCGTAAAGACTTCAGGATGCAGTTTGTTTGAGAACAAGTGACCAGTGGGGTTTTATCAAGCCCATTAAATGCTGCTCACAATTAAATGTGGCATTCTCAAATTAGTCAGAGCCTAGTGCAAAGACGATGAGATTAGCTGGAAGCTTCTAAATTCTGTCAAAGTTTAATTCACTTCCGAAGCTCAATAAACTGTGGCTAGAGTGGTGGTGGTGGTGGTGGGGGGGGGGGATCAGCTGATTTGTAATCCAGGAGAAACTCAAGCTGTGCATTAAACAGGCTTGTATTTACAAGACTAAATAAAATGCTGATAATTTATATTTTAATGATAGATGATAAAGTATTACTGAATTGTCTTTGGGAATTTGATTGGGTTCGCTTGGAGTTTCACTGACATGCCAGGCTAGCACAGCCTGGGGGCAGCTTGGTTGGTGCATTACTCTCTGCTATATATATTGAGTTTAGCCACAGCTGCATCAGCACTTCTTCCCCACAATTACTCCAGCAGAATGTGTCAAGACCACACTGATGGACAACCCCAGGCTATTTACGTCAGAAGGCTATTTCTTCCCGTTTCCGTCATGAATCTGTAGCCTCCCAAAAGACAGCCTATATTTTTTAAGTTTATTTCTTATGATTAGAAAGTCTTCCTTTTTAATTTAGGCTGCCCCTTGTTAAAGTATTTCTGCTTCTATTAAAAAAAAAAAAACCTCTGGAATGTCTAAGAAAATAAGTGGCAAATAATCTGATCCTCTTAACGGAAGAGAAATAGATTATAGTTAGAGAAGGTGCAAGCTGTGGAGAGCAGCGTGTAAGGCGGCGGGTTGTTTGCAGGGAATTACCCTCTATTGACAGTGTGACAATGGCATGCAGGCAGCAGCCCTGCTGGTAAAAGGATTACACAGGGAGCATGGAATGGGAGCACTGGGTAGGAACAGGGGGAAATAAGGGCAGCAGAGTACACGTGCATGTCCAACAGGGCTTCCTCTTCCCTCCAAATGTTTGCATGGTGAGACAAACTAGCACTTTGGTGCTTAGAGGAGGACAATGTGTCACTTAGCCTGAGGTAGATGAGATGATGAAAAATGCAGAGAAGAGGATGTTGTAGATGTTCTACATTGCTTGACTCCACTGCAGCCCCTCCAGTGTGTAAAGATTGTTGGAATCCAGTTTGAAAGCAATCAAACCACAGTCTGATGTTCAGAAAGGCTCCGTTATGGATTCAGCTCTTTTGTGTAAATAAGAGACACTGAGACAAAGAGCAGTGCTTCTCTCACGCGTCCCAGCCTAGAGACATTGGTGGCATGTGCTTTTGAAGTGGGTGATTTTCTGTGATCCTGATGAATCAAGGCTCCGTCTGCCAGTGGGGAGCTCAGTCAAATGGGTTTCATGCATGGATTATACTGTCTTCCTGTGTTTTTTCCACCATGGGAAGGGCTTCATTTCAGCCTCAAGGGCAGGAAGAGGAGTTCTTTCAAGCTTTTAGCATGTCCATCTGTGGTGCAGCGCTGCTGGCCTGTCACCAGACCCACCTCACCTGCCATCCGTCCTCACTTTGGGGACAGAACAGAACAGAGTTCACTTTCCTTCTTTCTGCTTGTCCCATTTCCTCATTTATTTTCATCCAGTCACTATCTCATCTGTGCTCTCTTTTTATTTTGTCTTTACTAGTCCCCCCCACCCCCCACCCCCCAGCCATTGCAGTGCTTACGTAACTATCTCTGAGCCTGCTCGAATAGATGACATGGATATATTTAGTCATTATGTTTCCCCCTTCCGTACCCAGCATGCTCAAGCAGTGCTAAAAGATTTATGTATTCAGACCCCTCAGGCAGTGCAGTGACACACTTACTTTACATCCAGAGCAATTAATGTCCACTGAATCTAGATTACAATTCCGGCGTCCCACAGGGACGCTGCAAAGCCCAAGAGAGAGTAAGGGGTAAAGAGGAGCGTTTGCACAGCACCTCATTGAGGGTTGCCATCATGGGACACTTTGCAGCTCAGTGAGCAGCTAAAACTGTGTAATTTTTTTTTTTTTTTTTTTTTTTTTGCTTTGCTTGCATGGCCAGTAATAGCATATTGATTGTTTACGTAGCACTAGCAACTACACGCAGCAAAGTGACAGTCATCCCCTCCCTACTGCCCACCTCTTTCTTAGTATTCCTTTTTTCTCCTCGTTCTCTGACCACCAAACTGTTGTTTTTCTCCTGGTCTGTCTTCATCTTCCTCTTAGTTTTACTCCCTCTCCTAGTTCTTGTTTTGTTGCGTGTTTGTTTAAAGGGCTGGATGATGGCCAGGCCAGAGACTCATGGGGCTCTGCAGCACAGAAGGCACTGTGCCACACTATGCCAAGGTCGTGCTGGGCACCATATTGCAGTTTATGAGGAAGGTGGTCTGCACTAAGCATTAATATCACCCCTTGTTAGGTTTACCCTTAATGGAAACAGCAGTAGATGCTGATCAAGCAGTTATCCAGCAAGTTATTAATCGTCCTACCCATTACGTTGTGAGGTTCATTTCCTTTGGTTATATGTTGAATAGATTTTACTAACACACTGCAAAGACGAGGTCTAAACATGCTCTTTGTTGTGAATGTGCATTCATGTGTTACATTTAGACAAAGAGCTGTCAAACATGTGCCATTAACGACTGCGGTGATGATCACATGGTCTTGGCACGATGTCTGACGTTAGGTCTGACATTCTGAACTTCATGAGTGAGGAGCCTCTTGTGAGCAAAACACAGGACAAGCCGAGCGTTCACACATATAGACCTCTGAAAAAGTACATAACCCAAAACTATAGATATAAGGTGTAGCGTTCCTTGAAGGACTATATATGACCCATCACTGCTGATGCCAGAGTTTAAGACTAAGTGACAAGGATTGTGTTTCTGGATTCGAGCAAGACGCTAAACAACAGGAGCTGTTGAAAAGTTTTATTTAGAAACAGCTGCTGGTGGAGGTCTGAGTCCTGGAACGAGCCCAATGTGCAGAAACATGAAGGGTTAGTGGACTGACGGTTTCTGTGATGGCAGTAAACAGAAGCAGCCACTAACCTTCTTATGCGGGTGAGAGGAGCGCCCCCTGAAGGAGCAGGGCAGGATGATGTCACCATCACCTGCAGGACTGCAGCAGAGGAGCAGGTTTGTTTGAGAGAGACGTGATCCAGAGTAATATCCAGAGGCGAGATGTGAAGTAGAGGGTCGTTAACAGGGTATCAGACAGAGGTCCAATAACAAATCCAAGAGGGAGATCTGCGAGGCGTAGTTGTAGGTGCAGAAAGGCAGGTTGGTACCATGATCAGAAGGACGATGTAGTAACAGGCAAGGAGCAGGCAGGTCGATAATCCAAAAGACAGGTGTGAGGTCAAGACAAGATGATCTGATCAGAGAGAGCTGTGACTTGAACGCTGGACATCTACTTCCACAATGGGCTTTATGATCGGGCAGAGAGTAAGGGTGGCAAGAGCTGTTAAGCAGAGTGGGGCACAGGTGCATGGCATGAGCTTCATAAGGCAGAGTAGGTGTGGCTGGAGATTAGAACATGACAGAGCAGAAAACATGACACTAAGATCATCTCATGAGAACAGATGATGGAGTTGTAGACATGTTGATCAAACACTGAAAAAGACATAATCTGCAACCTAATTGGAGTATTGTGAAATGTCACATTTGTGTTGTGAAGCTACATCCACAGCAAGTTTTAGCTCCGTATCTGTGAAGCTCACTGAGCTACGGACATTTTGTTGTTGTTTGTTTTTAAGGGCAGTTGGCTGGGTGGGGTATCCATCTTGAATTGAGTTGGCGTCAATCAGTTGTAGATGTGCATGTGCCTACTTTCTATAAGTTTTATAAAATATTGTCCAACGATTCATGAGATGTTTTTGATGACACACACAAAGACGTGAGCTAAAACATTATGGCGCCACTCCATGTTTTGGCAAAGGACAATAAAATGCATATGTTTTTACATGTTTGTTTTGATGCTCTCTATAGGTGACCCCAGTGGCTGGACCCCCAGAGGGAGGCACACGGGTGACCATCTACGGCACCAACCTTGGTCTGGCTTTCTCTGACATGGTGGACAATGTTGAGGTGGCGGGTGTCAGGTGCACCCCTGTAGAGGACGGCTACATTATCGCTGAACAGTAAGTCCCACAAACAGGATTAGCGTGAGAGACATTTACTTTGAAATAGTTTGTGTTTTATGAAGGGTGAACCAGTTCCAGCTGGATTGTTAAAAGTGTCTTAACATATTTATTTCATCAAGTTAACTGTCAGCAGCTGGGACACTGAGCACCATTAAGCTAGCATGATGTCCAGCTCTGTAAACAACACATTTTGTACCCAGTTCTTCTGGTGGGAAAACCTCAAAAACCGTTGAATATTTAAACAAGTAAAATCATGCTAACCACCACCACAAGTAGAACGGGCGACATGTGGGATTCCCTTGAGTCAAGTGTGGGAATGTGTTCAGAAATTGTTCTCACAATATCAAAATCAGACACAAGAAATTTCTGCTTCAGTATTGAACTTCCATTGGAAATATTTTAGTGTTCTTTAATACAGAAGTAAAAACATCCAATAATTTATTAAATCAGATGTTTACACTCATTATAAAGTGCATCCAACCTGCTGGCTTATACATGATTTATTAGCTAAAACAGCTAACAAACAAATTGATTTATGTGTACGGAGACTGAGAGCTGCTCCCCCCACAATCTTTTATCTTTACTGAAGACTGGAGCAGGTCCAAACAGTCTGGGCCTTGGATTCTGCCTCTGCGTCATGTCAGCCATGTTTCTCTCACTGTTCCTAATATCCAGTCAGCAACAAGCCCACAACAGCTGTGTGTGTTTACTTGTGTTTGCCTCCCTAATTGTCTCATGCTGAGCATACATCACGTTAAATCCTGTCCCGTTCACCCTGAACTAATGAAACACGGCCCATGCTTCACAACCAGCCTGCTCCCTCCTGGCTACACGTGCAGATGTGTGTTGACTTAGAGAGCCAGCTCTTCATGGTTGTTTAATGGCCTCAGGTGATGTGGGCCTCACATGGGATGCTAAAGGATGTACACAAACTACTTATGTCTTTGATATTATACAAATTATATACAGTAACATGTTTACATTAGGAATCAGTTGGATTGCTTTAGGTATACAGAAGTTTTGTAAACATTAAGATGCTACATGTCCAAGTTGCAGCTAAGTGCAGTGTGAAAAGGCAGGGAAAGACTTTCTATGTGTTATTTTAAAATACTTTTGACTTTTTTTTTAAAGACAAACAAATGTTCAGCTGTGAGTTTACTGTGTACAGTGTTTTACAAAAGTAGTCAACTCCTTTGCCAATCAGGTTAGTTATCTTATAACCTGGAACTTGAAGGAGTATTTATTTCAAGGTTCAAGGCTCAAGGTTCAAGCTTCTTTATTTGTCATTCACACCACATGTGGCACTTGTGGTGGAACAAAATTGTGTACACTGGGTCCCAGTTACATCCAACAAAAGTATAAAATGTAAATAAAAATATTAATAACAGCTAAGATATAAATTAAGAAAAATGTTAACTATAAACAGGTGGTCCCCGAGTTACGAACGAGTTCCGTTCCTACGGCCTGTTCGTAACCCGATTTTGCCGTAACTCGGAGCGCTACCCAAGTGGCGGCCATAACTCCGGATTTTCAGCCGGAAGTCGGAGCGCTACCCACGTGGTGGCCATATACGTCATTTTAAACACGTTTTTTTCAATGTAACATACTTAGAACGCCATTTTGCTGTATTTCCAAGCAGTTAGCTAACACAATACCCTAAAAAAAAAATAAAAACGAAAAAAACATAAAATGCTGCATAAAAAAGCCAACGTGAGGTGTGATGACGTCACTGGGGCGGCGGCGTAAGTCCGAAATGCCGTAAGTCGATGGCGCCGTAAGTCGGGGACAACCTGTATTATTAAACTTTTCATTCTGATAATTACACATAGCTTTGCATATTCTATGAAATGTAAAGCAAAAACACATTTTCAAATCAAAGCCTTGTTCAATACAAAACATTTTAATTGAATTATCTAAACTTATACACACTTCTGTAACAAACCGGCCTATTATGAACTTTGTGACACTGAATCTAATTTGTTGTGGCTAACGTTCCAATATTTAGTCTTTCCCATTAACAAACTGTACACGAAGGCCTCCTTAGTCGACCTGAACACTGATTTATGATCTTTACTGATGTAGCTCGACAAAACAAGCCCTGACATTTTGGCAGCTTTAACCAACACTGACCAGCAGCTGAATAGTGCAGCCGTAGGTCGCAGCTCCATAAAACCTCATTCATGGTCAGCAAAGCTAACGTCGCGTGCCAAATGTCTTAACGGTTAACGTTAACCGTTAGCCTTCGACGCTACACGAGCGATAATACTCGATGTAGCTAAAGTCACGTTAGCTTGTGCCGTTACCGAGACCGACTGGTTTGCAAAAGAGGACATATTTATGGACGAATGAAGAACTGACACTCACCTCCAACCTCCAAAAACCTCTGAAACTCCTCGACTGTGTGAGGGTGGCTTCGTGTTGTGCCGAAAAAAGTACCCCTTCCGGGTGAAGTGCCCCTCACGCATGAAGACAAAACTAACAAAGTTACGTCATCTCATTTTCATTCTCAGGTAATGTATGTGTTTTTAAATGTTGAACATGACTTCTAAGGATACGCGCACACCCCCTGGATATGTATACAATTAAACAATAAACCGTTGCCCCAAGCATAAAATATTTTTGATAGTGAACTCACTCAGCTAGGCAGCCTACTTCGCTGTAAACATTTAAATGTGCTACTTTCGACTTTTACTCCGTTTTCGAGCGAAAACGAGTTTCTTCCGGTGATGCGCAGGGTGCGTTAACGGTAAGGGGTACCGTTTTCGACACAACACCGGTCGGACTGCTCGCAGCGAACACACCCCACCACGTTAGCCAACGTTGCACGCGTTGGTCGATCGGTTTCGGCAGTCAACGGAGCTAACGCCTCCCCCCATTACATCATATGGAAACGTCGCCGGTTTCTGTCACCAACTTTATTAACCCACCACCTCTACGGAAAACGTAATATTCGCATCGCTAGCTCGCCTAGCTAAATCAACTTTTTTTTTTCAGCTCTACTTCCTGTCGGAGCTTCCGCATACCCCGTCCCTTTTATCGTGGGTGACCATCAGCTCCGTGTAAAACACTAAAACAGTCCAGAGAGGCTTCTTCTTCTCCACTGATAAACACAGGTAGACCACCAACCACTGTAATAGTTTTTACGTATTTATTGTCTACAAAACTATTCATGGGTAGATTCAGAGCTGAGTCGCATTGCAAACATGACATTCCATTTTATGCGTTTAGTCTGAAAAAAAGCTGCACCACCACACAAACTAAAACACATTTACCCTATTTAGGTAACCTACAGCTGCCTGTCCCTAAGTTTCCATTTTATTGTAAAATATAAACTTACTTGACCCAGCTGCAGTAGGTGTCACCTTCTTCTCTTTGAGTCTTTTCTCTTCTTGGTCCAGAATGAGTAAGAGCTGCCTTGTCCTAACTTCTCTTTCTCTCTTCCTCTCTCCACAGCTTTTAGACCCTCCCCTTGTGCTTATGAGCCTGGCTGGAAAAGGAATGACACCATCCTCCCAAACAAGTTCTTTCTTGCTCACTTTGACTCTGGACTTGCATATCTCTATGTAAACGGCACCATTCTCCCTCTCCTCTTTTATCTCTGTCTTCTCGTTTTCTCTGTGTTCATATGGGGCCCAGATAGACCCCCCCTCCTGTCTTCCTCTCCTGCTCTCCTTTTCTCCCTGGATTCCTGCAGCATTCTTTCATTCGGTGACATCAACTCCTGTTGCCTCTCCATGTAAGGTCAGGCTGGGGGAACGAGGGAGCCGAAGAGGTGGGGGGAGATAATGGAGCTTGATCAGATGCAGAAAGTGGTCAGGGGTTAAACAAAAGGAGGTACACGCAGCGTCTGAATATATGTTCCAGTTTGATTGTGGAACATGTTTTTAGGTTTTATAAGACTAGACCTTGTGAGTTTGCTGCTTCCATTGAGATACTTGGCACAAAAAGGGCCACAATTTTTCATCTGTCATATGAGGATGTGAGGACCTTCAGCCTACGTGGCACCTCCCATCCTGTAACTCGGTCAGTTTTTACAGATCAACTCATGAACGTCATTTCATGTGTCACTCACACCTCACAGCCTTGTGACCATTTGAGTCATATCACACGTTTTGCTGTAGTTACTGCTGCTTGTTGACAGAAATAAGCCATTTATCAGGTCCACATGAAGTCGTTATATACAGTATTTTTAATTCTAATAATCAAAAAGTCACTTTTTTTAAGATAAAGTAATAAAACTGCTCAACAAATTAGGGCTCTAGATCAAGTCACTTTCACGCTATTTTGTTTTGCTATTCGATGATGCAATATTTAAATCTAAACATTTGCTGTTTTTTCTTTGCCTCACAGGAAGATGAATAGTGTTCATCAAAAATAAGGAAGTGCTTTCAGGCTGCAACCAAGCCCATATTTTTTATTATCACCCGTCGTCAAAAAGCAAAGATGGTAACGTTTTTGCTCATATCTTTGCGTGTTTATGTTTGTTAGCAAAATATCTCATGAACCACTGGAAGAATTTTGTTGAAACTTTCAGAAAATATTCATCAGATGCACTGATACCTTAGGCTGCCACATCTAAACGTTAGCCAACACCAAAATGATTATAACTCGGTCAGCGTTTACAGATTATGATTCAAACTGTGAAGTGGAAGCAGCTGAGAGTCATCCACAACATATATTTAAATAGGACATCTCATGATACGACAATTTTAGCCTAAAACTCTGGCATGAAAAGCAGTGCGCAATAAGCATTTCTTCAATAAATGACCTTTAGTTTTATATTTTCTAAAATTTTCTTAACATACCGGTAGATTGATCTACAGTAGTAAACATCAAATAAATAGTTTTTGACCATTACTTGTGCATAGTTTTAAACATATTAGTCAGGGAAACACAAAGTAGCTGCTGCAAGTAGCTCAACTCAATCTGAAAACATTGTTTTATGTTTATAGGTGGTTAAAAGTTGAATATAAAACTAAATATTTGAGAGCAAATGTTTGCAACCATTCCATGTCACCTCCCACAGGATTCATGTTGAGACACGGCCTGAGCTGTGCTCCGCTCAGGTTGTGAAACTCTCCTCTGACACACGGTGTGCAAACCTCTGCAGCAGCTGTTCTCTAACCTGTTGCTGCTCAGGTCACATCTGTGAACTATAGGGAGTGGCGCGTTGGGGTCTCTGGTAGCCTATTGTCCCATAAAGGAATGTTTCCAGTCGCTCGCTGTTTCCATTTCCACTCCAGGCATTCCACCACGACTCTGGTTATGAGCCTGCATCCGAGAGCACCACCACCCCGTCTCCACTGCAGCCTCCCAAACCCCTGACAGTAAAGAATACATTTCTGTTCATCAGGGTGTCTTCTATTTGACAGGTGAGAGGAGTCGGCACAGCTCGTGTTTGCATTTCCAGCCGTAAAAATGCTCCGAGGTGCTGGGCGACTGCTTATTGGATCAGGCAGGAAGGAAGGCAGCAATGAGGTTCAGTAAAGGTATGAAACATAAAATCAGGAGGCCATCAGAACCAGAGCCAGACAGCCTGGAATGCAGCCAGACCCTGGAATGAACACCCCTCCTCCTCTCCCTCGTCCCTCTCTCTCTCTAATATTTTCTCTTCTGTAATGCAGCATATTTTTTTAATCACTTCTCATTTTGTCATCTTCAGATTTGTTGCTTATGGTGCAATTTTGTATTTGATTTTTTTTTTTTTTTCAAACCTTTTTCTTCTTCTTTTCCCCCCTTCCCCATTCACTCATTAATCCTTCTAACTCCTCAGACCTTAACATTAACAAGTTAATCATTTTCATTCACTTTTCTTAAATGTCTTATTTTTCTTCTTAGAGGGATATTTCTTTTTTTTAATTAAAAAAGTGGGCAAAGTAAAATACATAATAAAAGATATGCCATACAAAACTATAATTTACATTAACTTAATGAAATAAAATACTGTGCAATACAGGCAGTCCCCGACTTACGAACGGGTTCCGGACCTAAGGACCGTTCGTACCTCGATTTTGCCATAACTCGGAGC
>JARVGQ010000116.1:4707415-4718230 GCA_031762355.1 Hypsolebias martinsi | reverse complement strand
CAGTGTGGTTTTCGTCCTGGTCGTGGAACACTGGACCTGCTCTACACCCTCAGCAGGGTCCTGGAGGGTGCGTGGGAAAATGCCCTTAATAATAAACAAATAAATAAATAAAATGCGCAGTGTAATGCACTTTCAGTGTGTCGTAGAATCCCGTGAAACAATTTTATTCCAATAAAAATACTCAGAACTCGTGAGATTGCTGTGGAAAAATCACCCATTTTCTCACAAGTCAAAGTTGCCAACAGTCACAGCTTGGTGACACAATACTAAAATAAATACTTTAAATGTGGAAATTCAATTAATAAAAGAAAACTGCAAACAATGACAGTCTAGTAGAACTGTAACGTTCATGAAACAACATCTGCAGCTGCTTCACATCAACACTAAACACCCAGTAGATCACTGTATTTGTGTGTGTGTGTGTGTGTGTGTGTGTGTGTGTATAAAATATTTTGCACCAGTAAAGCAAAACTAAACAGAACGGCTTTGATGATGGAAAAAAAATTCAACAAGAATCTCATTATGAATTTACCGAATGAAACGGGGCTGAAGCCTTGGGCGGGGGTTCCAGGGCCGCCGAAGGGAATTGGACCTGCAGCGCTCTGACCAAATGACGAAACAGACGTCCCTGCAGGAAAATAAATAAATAAATGCATTTTTTTTTTAAACCAGCGTGAACTGGATTAAATGAAAAGCAGCTGAATTCTGCTGAAATCAAAACAACATAATATATAATAATAATAATAAAGTTAAACTCCTTCTGCAGAGTTGATGCTCACCAAAAGCTGGTTTGTCCACCGCTGCAGCCCCAAAGTTAAAGGTTCCCATCTGTGGAGCGGGAGGACTGGAAACTGGAGTTCCAAACTGGGGGCGAGGCATACTTTCACCAAAGTTAAACCCTCCGGGCGCAGGCTGTGCGTTACTGGAGGGGGCCGGCTGAGGGGCGGCGCCTCCGAATGCGACCGAAGAGGAGCTCTGAGTCTGGGCGGGTGCACCGAAGCTCGGCGCGGCTGCAGGAGTCGAGCTGGCGCCGAAAGCGAAACTGCCTCCAAACGCTGGTTTAGCCGGGGTCCCGAAGGTGGCTGCTGTGGTGGCGGCTCCGAAGGCGAAGGGGGCCGGGGCGGGGTTAGAAGCAGGCGCAGCTGACGCGCCTCCGGCTCCGAAGGTGAACGGTTTCGGCGCCGCGGGGGAGCTGAAGGTCGGCTGCGCTGCTGGGGCTTCGAACGTTGACTTTCCGAACGCGAACGTGGACTGGGTGGTGGCGGCGGCGGCAGTGGAGGCCGTGTTGGTCATTGCAAAGGCTCCGAACGAAGCGGTGGTCGTGTCCTGACCCGGCGCAGACTGACCGAAGGAAAACACCTTCTGGCCGGGCGCCTGACCATTGGACTGGGTGACGCCGAATGCGAAGGAGCCTGTGCTGGAGGTGGTGGCGGCGGGACCACCACCTGCCGCTGCAGTCGTCGGCGTGGCGGCAGCTCCAAACTGAAACGTGCTCCCCGTGGTGCGGGGCTGTGCCGACGAGGAGCTGCTGCTGCTGGTGGTGGTGGTGGGCGGCGCGGACCAGCTTCCAAACAGGGACTTCACAGCTGCAGGCTGTGCAGCTGCGACCGAACCTGTGGGGGCTGTTGCAGCAGACGTGTTGCTGAAGCCGGAATAAGAAGACGGGGCTAACGTGGCGCTGCTTGTTGATGCGCCGAACACCGAGGGTGTAGCGCTGGCAGACGGTGTAGAGGCTGTGAGGGAGGGGGGCTGTGCAGGGGCTGCAGCTGTTGTGACGTTTCCAAACACATTCTTGAAGTTTTGGAGAGACGTTTTGCTGTCGAAAGACGCTGCAGCCGAGGAGGCGTTGGTGGTGGCGGCAGGGAAAATGGGCTTGAACCCTGCAGCCAGCAGGGGGTTGGGTGGTTGGTTACTGACAGGCTCAGAGCTGCTGGCTGGGGGGGCAGTGGAGGTGATGGTGGTGGAGGCCGACAAGGCAGAGGGGGCGCTGACCTGACTGGGCAGCCCAAATAAGGTTGCTACAGGTGCTGAAGAGGTGCTGGTGGGCGCCTTGGAGACCTGACCCAGCATCTGAGCGAAGGCAGGGGGCTGCCCCGCACTAGAGGGGGGCTGAGGCTGGGAGTAAGGGGGCGGCTGTTGGGCGCCAGTTGATGTCTTCAGGGTAAAGCTACCGACTTGCAGAGGCGTGGTTGATACCGAAGCTACAGAAACGAGACACACACAAAGAATTTATAACTAAAAAGCGTGAAAATTAAAACGCACGTACCATAAAAACAGCTCAAATCTAAAACTGCTGGACACCTGAAGATTTAAGTTCGCAACAATTACGGGTCGAGTTAAAACATTTTCTCCAACGCATCACGATGTGGACATCAGCAATTGTAAATTCACGTAAAAATGTCAAACATAGATTATTTTTAATTTTTCTCAATCTTTATTTAAACAGGTTAGTCCCACTGAGCCACGAGGACTCATTTACAAGAGACCTGATTATTTAATGTTAACATCCTGTTGCAAAGTGAACAGTTTATAACGTGCACGTAAGCGAGTAGTAAGCCTGTCGCGATAAACAATAAATCAATTAATCGCATGATAAATAAAAATTATTGACCTCATTTTCATTTATCATTTCTTTGTCTCTCTTTCTACTGAAGACACTCGATGACAAAAGGCTCAACTCAGGCGTTCTTCACTGACGCCTCCCTTTCTCTTTAAAACTCGTTCAACCGTCCAAAATCATGTTTTTGGATCATTAAAAGAAGCTAAGCTACAAGCTAAGCTAACAGGTCGACCTCTGGAATAAACCTCCGTCTTGTTGAAGCTCCAGAATTCACAGTTGAAACTCGTGCCTTCGTGTAAAAAGTTTTTTTTCTGCAAAAAGAAGCTGAGAACTTGTTTACTGACTTTTTAATTAAAAGCTTTGTGTGACAAATGCTATGCTAAAGAGTTCAAACCACGCCGAGCAGCCGCCATTTTGAGAACTGAAGCGAGACAGCTCACGCTGCTCACTCCCTCACTATCCATCCTTCGGTTCAAACAGTCTGATACTGCCATGCGGTGGTTGAAAAAGGTACTACATGTAAAACAAATTAACCAACACGTCTTCTTAAATTTGACAATAATGACTAATTATTGTCAAACAATATTATCGTTTATCGCAATAATTTCTGCGACAATCGCCCAGAAAAATTGTGTTATTGTGACAGCTTTAGTGCGTAGCGCTGTGCGTTTCATCAAATTTGTAGCGCTGATTCAAAAACCTAGCTCCAGACAGATACAAAAACGAAGTGATCAACAAAAACATAGATTTCACTGCCGTGCATTGACGTGCACAGCACTGACTGGTTTGTATTTTTTATTTTAAACAACTGCCTACATTGAATGAATACTTTATTATAGATGCACTGAGGTGCAACAATATCCTATCACAGCCCTCTGAATCTAATGAGGTGTCTAAAGACACTGGGGTCGGAGGTCACACCTGTAGTTGCACTGGCAGCAGAGGTGGCAGGAGCACTCGTCTTCATCTTAAGAGTCTCGAGCAGTGAGTTGGTGACGGCGGGAGCTGTGGCGACGCTGCGGCCCGGGCTCGGGTCCAGGTTGATTACTGGGCCCGCAGAGCTGGATGCAGTGGGCAGGGGAGCTGTCAGGAGGCTGATCAGGGTGGTGGTAGTGGAGCTGGTGGAGGGAGCAGGCTGAGAGGAAGTGGAGGCTGCAGGAGATGCGGACTTCTCTGGTTCTGGAGCTAAACGGAAATAAATTAAAAGGATGACCTAAGGTGGATGAAGAACTCTTTCGTGGGGTCACAGTGTAGCATCGTCAATGAGTAAAAAAGATGAACTCCTCAGCTCACCAGGCGTCTCCAGGACTTTCTGGATCTTACTGATGGCAGCCCTTTTCTCTTCATCTAGATCTTTTGCTGTGATGGAGTAGCCCAGCTCAGGAGGCGGAGGCTGCAAACAAACAAACAAACACAGACCCCCACCCAAAACAAATATCAACATCCCTCCGATATGGAAACACTTTAAAACACTGCAAACTCAGAGAACCTATCGCACTCCTAACCAGAGAGATGTGATCGTCCCGGCGGCTGGACACCAGCTGGATCTTCCGTTTTCTCTTCCCACCACTTCCAGTGGAGTCTGTTGAGGCAGTGGTGGGAACTTTGGGGACTGGAGTTTGTTTTGCTGCAACATCAGAACACAAACTTCATCTAAAGCACCTCCAGTCTAGAATGAACTTATAACAAAACAACCATCGATTGTGTTCAAACTTTTATATTGCATTGATTCACTACAATGGAAGACGAGTGACGATCTTAATATTCATTCACCCTCAAATTCAGTTTATGCATCAAGTCTGACAACACATTTATGGGACAAAACAAGAAGAGTGCAGGTAACTCACAAGTAGCAGGAGCCTTTTCTGCTGCTGTGTGATCTGACTTTACTGAGGAGGCCGAGCTGGGAGACTGTGCCTCGTCCTCTCTGTTGATAAAACCACACGTCAAATAAAATCATCTTAATTTAACATGAAGAGCGATCAGCAAACTGGAAGAGGCAGACCTGGGTCTTTTGGAGAGCCCTTCTGGAGTCTGAGAGCGAGATGATTCGAGGCTGGACAGAGGAGAGCTGGGAGTAGACGGTTTCTTCCACTGTGAAGGTAAACACAGATACAGAAGCTCGAAATCTGAAGTTTATCTCCACAACACGTAAGTGATGTAATACAGCGGTTAACGTACCGGGCTGAGGCCTGCTGAAGAGCTGTAGGAGCTTCGAATGGCATTTCTCTTGGTGCCAGATGTTCCTCTCTGGAAATGAACCCCAGAGCCAGAGCTGATGGAGGAGGTGCGAGACCTCTTCACGGTGCTCTCTTCTGCCACCGAGATCATTCCTCTTTTCAGGCTCCCTGGCCTGGAAAGCATAAACACTTAGCCATTTAATATTCCATGCAAAACCACAGACCAGTCCAGCTAATACAGTATTTCAAAATATGATTTAGCTTGAAGAAAAATAAAAAAGTTAACTAACTTGGGAACCAGCTGTGATGGCGTTCCATTGGGCAACAGCGGCTCAAAAGCAGAGTGTGAACTTCCACTGCTGTCGTTACGCCTTAAAGATGAAAATACATGTAAAAATACATAAATGATTTAACAAGAAACAATGTTCATTATTATATTTTGATTTTAGGTCAATTAACACGGCATTTATGGGTCAGAAACAAGAAGGAGACTTAGGGACAGCACATCAAGCAGCACAATAGAAAATATCAACACTAAAAACACAATTTAAGGTCTAACAAGTTTGAGTCAGGTCCTCTGGATGGATTCTTCTTTGTTGAAATGTTTTTTCTTTTAAAACAAAAGACTTCTTCAGTCTGAGGAGCTGCATAAACTCAGTCTTCCAAGATTGCTTAATTTACTCCTCTCTCACACCATCATTCCTCTCTATCATAAATGTGAACGTCTTCATCCCTGAAAGAGTGACCGGGAACTAACAACCAATTGCTAGGATGACGCTCCTCCGTTTACATGTGAATAGTTAGTTCTGGCTGTCAGCAGCAAACTGGATGATCCACTACAGCTATAGTTACATGCGCAAAATTCTTTGACCGGATTGAAATGTTTTCAGATTAAATAAATCAAATGTATTGTTTAGACGGGCACAATCTGTTCATGACGAGCGTTGCCATGCAGCGGGCTTTGTTCTGAACAGAAGTACTGACGTGCACAGAGTAAAAAAACACAGAAGAAGAAGTTCTACTTCCAGGATGAACGTAAACAAACCTGAGGCACCAAAATGGACCCGCGCCAGGTTTTAATGACGGTGAAGACATTACTGCACACCCTGACTGAGCTGCAGGTGATACAGATCATTCTGAGCTTTTCAAAGTTTCTACTAGAAACGTTGTCGCTCCCCGACCAGTTTTTCTTCCCTGACACGCTAATATTATTAGCATTAGCCAGGTTGAAATACGTGAGGTAGACTTAGGTCGCATATGCACAGTCAGGTCAGTTTTTCACAATCGGGAAAAAAAAAGAACAGATTAAGTGTTTACATGCGCACTGTTCGCATTATGAATTGGCATAATTGGCCGTTCGCATTTAAATGGCTTTAAGAATCTGTTTAAATGGCTTGAATAACCTTGTCTTCTCTAAATGGCTTTAAGAATCTGTTGGAATCCTGGTAAAAACCAATGCTGACATGTTCCTGTTCTTGATTTTCTACATCTGCCTTATAATCTGTCTGTTTTAGCAGTTTTTGGCATCTTTGCTTTAACTTGTTAAAAAAATAAAAAAACAAAAAAATCTGTATTTCTCTCTGATGACTGTCTATTGTTGATTGTGCAAGGAAAATCTATTGCTGTACTGTTACTGTTGTCATCATCCTTAGTTTGTAGCCAGGTCTCTCTTGTAAATGAGTCCTCGAGGCTCAATGAGATTAACCTGTCTAAATAAAGGTTGAATGAATAAACACCTGCCTCTGAGGAATTTTAGAGGAAATTTGCTATTTGAAATTTATCATTATCACAGAGGCTGAATTTCCACACCAGGCATAAGTTGAGAAAGAATAGATGTATAAAACTGCTCATAAATCTTACCTTGAACGTTTCCCGGAATCCTAAAAAGCCTCTTCACTAAAGAGGGCAAGAAAACCTAATTCGGAAGTTCCTTGACGTGACTTCTCTTGTTGCTAGTACCCTTTTCCGGGTCTTTGTAAACTTGCGTCAGGAGCACGTGATCGCGACAACGCATTTTGCTGCGTCACCGAATCGGGAAGCGGGGGTGTGTGCGTGTGGGCGTGGCTTACTCATGCTGCTGCGAAAATGTCGATGGACGGGGGCAGAGCCATGGACGGGGTTTTTTTATTAGGGTAGTGTGTGCGCGCGCGTGTGTGGAGGGGAGAGAGAGAGACGGGGGGAGAAGGAGACCGGGGGGGTACGGGACACTCCCACAAAACAACCTGGAGGGTTGATGGGAGGTCACTGTGGTCCCAGTTCCGACATCCCGCAGCGGGAAGCTGTCTCCATAGGTGAACATAAAGGTGAGCGTGCGTGTGGTGGGCGGTGCTGGGAATGTTGGGTAATGTGTTCTACTTGTTTTGTTTTTTTCGCACCGCCATGCTTATGTAATGTAATAAAGTGTGTTGTTTACCAGGTCGCAACTTGCTTCAAGACCACGTTCTCTCGCGTGAAATTAAAACTGCGCATGACCGTGATTTGGTTATTATGAGGCGGTGCGCACTTTGTGTTTTCCAACGGGATCCGGGAAAAGCGCTGGCTCCCTGACGTGCGTGTGCGCTCGTGAAAACATGTTGGTGCGGATTGATTTGATCCTCTCAGCTGCCGGACGCCTCCTGCTGCGGAAGGATGTGGCGCACTTCCACTGACCTGCACAAAGTGAGCGCCTCTAATGTCCAGCTGTTAGAACATCTGATATTCTCGTGCGGAGTTTAACGCCATGGTTTTTTTTTTACAACTATAAATGTTTATATTTGCATTTGAGTTAAAAGTTCCCATCAGAACCTGATCTGTGCCACACGTGAGGGTCTTTACATGACCCTCCTCTTGCACCTGTTTGTCACGCACCTACAATTATGTCGATTTATATAAATGTGTCACGTGTTTTGCACATATAGAATATGTTTATGTTCATTTCATTTAACTAGATCTTTATTGATTCTTAAAGTATTTCAGATTACAGTTTCCAAGTGTTCTTGTCTCCCTGCTCGTGCGTTCTGCTGTTGCGCAGCACCTTGACTCTGCTCCATCCATCCAGAGGTTTCTGTCATACGCACTTTTTTTACCCTGATGTCAACAAAGCGCCTGGCTGCAGTTTCCCTCTTGAACACTAGGTGGCGGAAATGAGCAGGCTTGTAAAGAAGAAGAAAAGCTGCAGATGAAGTGAGAGGCTGGAGGGGCTGAGGCCGGACTCCCAAATTAATTTAAAGTCTGAACAACTGGAGCATCCGCCTGTTGTGTTTTACAGAGACAAGCACGGCCGTTTGATTGCAGGTGAGTTATAGAAATAGAAGCATAGAAAGAACACGCAAACAGTGAAGTATCTCATCTGTGCATAAATCTGTTTTACAGCAGCTTCTAAAGGTTTAAATTCACTATGTGATTAACTAACAGGACCTGTTGCAGGTGAAACTTCCAAGCTCTTCTTGTTAATGATGCTCAACTTGTGAGTGGTCAGGGAAAACCACTTATTAAAAATAAAACATGAGGGGCACATCGTGCCTCAAAATCCAAGATATTGCTTTAGAGGTTTGTCCCCATTGTTCCCATTAGTAACACAGTGCTGATCGAGGTGACTGGGCACTGTTCCAGTGGAGGGATTAAGGTTTAGGAAGTGGAACGAGCATGGCAGATGCGTGACATGACTGAAATTTACACGCTGCCCCCCTGGATGGAGAGTAAAAATAGCAGACGGGAAGAGCCGACATGTTGTCCCATCAGCAGCACGGCCACATAAACACAGCCCCAAGTGTAATTCTGTGTTGGATCATGATGATCCTCTTATAGGGAGGTAACATTTAGCTCATTTTGCAGGTAACTATTAGAAATTATGACTTTTAGATCAACCGTTCTTTGTTTTAGAGATGAACTGACATGCAGAATAGTTTGCTACATGTGGGATCTTTCAATAATATCCTGTTCTTGTAGCAAAGGCAGAGGTCAAGTCATGTTTGTGTTCCTCTCCTTGTCCTGTACATTCAGACAGAGAACATCCTGGCAGGGCAGGCAGACCTCCATCCACTGATCAATACTCTCCGTCTGCACAGACAAACATGCCTTGAATACTCTGAACCCGGTCTACAGCTCGAGGAGGAAAGCTGGGTCTTTTCTGCTGTCTCAGGCCTGTAAGATGGAGCTTTGTGTTCTCCAGCTTCACTGAGGGGAACGGAGACACTGAGATATACCGGTAAGTCTGTGTTCTTTGGAGAAAAGACTTCCTGAACATACAGAAGCTCAGCCTGTGCTTACAGTCAGTAGTTGTTGGATAAAATATTGTTACATGTGGAAACATAACAAATTCAACAATAGTTTTGACTGAAGGCAAGTCTACACACTCAAAACTGCTGGGTTCTTTCGATAACTCAATTGCTGGTTTAACTTAGTTTGACCAAATATAGAGTTGAAAACTTTGACCCAGTGCTTGGGCCATGTGATGATGATGCCATGTTATTCTTCACAGTTCGCCATTTTTAGCTCGAAGTTGACCAGATTGAACTGACAGCCTCCGTTTTAGGATGTAGCAAGTAAAGGTAAGTGAGTAAAAACAGCTTGTAATAATAAAATGTCTACCCTCGTTGTTATGTTTCATTATACTGTTAGCTTGGTTCCAACCAAAGCTTTAGTTGGAGCTGGCTAGCTCCAGCTACCCACCGCCAACTTTGGTTGTAATGATCTGATCAGGCACATTTAGGGATTATCTTTGTAACAAAACTTTTTAGTGTCTTCAACAAATGAGCAATGATGAACCTAATTTTAGATTGTAAGCATGAGTCAGTAAACTGGGTCAAACTGGAACCCAACCCTGCTGAGATAAAGCTATCGGTGGTCTGTGGTTGCGTCAGGAAGGACGTCCGGTGTAAAAACAATCACCAAGTCTTCGTGTGAGTTAGTTCACTGTGGCGACCCCTGAAGAAGGAGCAGCCGAAAGACGAAAAGGCTGTGATGGGAAACGACACCAGCACCTTGCTGTTCGTGTGAGCTGTTGTTTCAGCTCAGCACATGCAGAGCACACTGTGCTCCACAAGTGTAGACACATTCACAGCACACAGCTTGGTTTCTTTTGAACCAAGCTTTTCCACAGACTTCTCTAAAATGTTGATCCTGAAATCATTACTTCTGTCTATATTCTAATTTTCTGCTTTTTCCCCCTCTCCTGCAGCGCCACAGAGGAGCAAAAAAATAAATAAAAAGTCATTGGATCAAGGTATGTGAGCAAGCACGCAGCCCCTAACCTCGTCTCCTAAAATAAACCTGGTCAGAGTTTGACTGAACCCAAACAGACTATTAATAGATCTGAAACTCTGATGAACACAGCTCCATCTGATGCAGCACCATTTCATGAATCAAACTCTTAAAGGTGTAGTCCAAGCATTCTGAACAGTGTTCTGCTAATCAATACATCATCAGTGACTGGGACATCAGTTACAGTGTGAGCTCAAGTTAGAATAATGACTAGTCACATGTTTTTCTGCACCCCAACAAAACATTCATGAAGTAGCATCGAGGCTCATGTAGCCTCATGTTTGACATTTTTGATGAAAAGCTGTTTCATAAAACTAAAAGGATAACAACTTCAGCTTGTTTGGCTAGACTTTAGCCTAGCCCGGATGAAGACTTTTGCCTCTTCCTCCTGATGTCACAGCTCATAACACACTTTTATAATAACTATTGGAGCATCACCTCACATATGGCCGGACCATACTTTTATTAGTGTGACTAGTTGTTATCCGTCTTGGCTAAATGTTAAATCATCATTCTTGATAAAAAAAATAAAAAAAAGGATTTACGGCTGTGTGCTTTGTTTCCTTTAAAGATCTGTGGTTAGCAGCGCCGGAGGGGAAGTTCATGTGGCGAGGAGATTCGTGGTTTTAAGCTACGAAAGTCAACTGCCTGTATATAGATACAGGTAGTCCTCGGTTTACGGCCGAGTTCCATTCTAACGGCCCGGCCTGATACCGAAAAAGCCGGATACCGAAACCGAAAGCACATGGCGGCCGTAACGTCTTTTTAAACGCGTTATTTACAGCCTAAAACAACGCCAGCATACATTTTGTACCTCTAAAATGTATTTTAGAG